>JAIPRM010004254.1:0-23479 GCA_025469315.1 Stegophylla sp. TES_Ste_2020 | reverse complement strand
ACTTACTTAATAGAATCTATTCTACCCTGAAAATGTCTGTCTGCACCATAATTAGAACAATCTAATTAGAACAATCGACAAAGCAAAATTTTGCCCCCTCTGCCATCAACGTCTGCGCACGCCTATGTTAGGGAGCATTTACCGGTAGTAAAATTTCACTAGCCTAGCTATTTACTAGTAAACATTTTTTTCTGCGCAATAAATATTTTCTAGTGATATATTGTACTGGAGAGACACTATTGTCTTTTCATCCGCTTTAAAAATATTCACTAATGTGATTCTACCAACGTGTGTTTATTAATAAACGTAAACATTAATAAATGAGGAATAGGTACTTACCCTCTTGTAAAAAATTAACAACTTGTGAAATTATATTCAAATTTCACGTGATAAATAATCACGGGTTACACCAGTTTATTTAGATATATAATACAATAACAAAAAATCATTGCTTACGAATATGATGAAGTTTGATAAAAACATGCTATACTTGACAACGGTTCCACACCATTCATCTTTGGAACCGAACCCCATTTTGGATTCCTGTGGAAAAATACAATAAAGTATTCGTTAAAGTGGTTTATTTTTACGAGGTTAAAAGAAACAGTTTAATATATTTTAAGTTTATAATATGATAAAATATTGACGCTGTTACTAGCTATCAAAACTATACACAATTTTGTGCAATCTAAATCTAGGTTCAGTGTTTTTTTTTAGGTTCAAAATTGTTCACCAATATCGTCAGTATTGATTTGAAGCATGGTACACTAAGATAAATACAGAGACGTATTAGCGTATACAAGGGGTGGGAGAAGGAATTAATGAGTTTATTAGCCCCTAAATATTTTCGTGGTAGGTACATTTGTTGTTCAAACTCAAGATTACACGAATTTTATGATTAAGTTTCAACACTGTGACATGCTATACATGCATAACAAACTTTGATAAGTGATGTCATTAGCCGTCGGAAAGGGTACAGGGTACAGACATCTATCCTCACTGACACTGATATTGTCATGTGGACTAATCATAAATGGATTTATTCATAAATTGCTTTATGCTTGTTCTAAACCTTTTTTCTGTATGATAATTCAATTTTACCAATAAAAATGATTTGTTTTACATTTTAATTTTTGTTTAATCGGTTTGTTAAAGTTTAAGCAATCGGTACTTTAGGGCTCATCACTTTTCAGAGGTATATACAGTAGCAGATACAGTTGTACTTGTACACACTTATTTAAAAACATTATTTCATAACATGAATGTACGTTTAGTAAACTTTTGTAGTATAGATAATTATCTGTTATCGTTAATTAACGAGTATAAAATCAGTGACCTATTATACTTATTGTACGTAGTAACAACAATTATAGTAACTGAAAACCACTCCGAATACATCCCTCTGATCGATAATATTATAAAATTAGTTTTACACTATTCTCGAGTTCAAATTTAATTTAGATTTTCAATAAGCTGGACATATTTTGCATCATGAATATTTTTCGATTCTCGTGAGTGTGATAAATATGAAAGAAATGATACATCGTTTCGACAACAATTCTAACATAACAACTCTAAGCTGAAATTCAGTTAATTATTAAGAACAGTAACTATTATCAGTTTGATATTGAATAATAATTTAATAACTGATTAACAATTTAAGTCCATTTCATGATTCATAAGAATGATAACTTTTACCGTGTTTTAAAATTTAAAGCTGCTGTAATTCAAAACAGATTTTCTGATTTTAACGTAAATATTAGTGGACCTATATATGAGTAAGTTTTTATACCTTAAAATAGTGAATTTTAATATGTTACGATACAATTACGAAAAGAAAATTGTCAATATTTGATTAATAATCATTTGAGCTATTGTTCTAAATTTAAATTCATCCAAATAATTGTTTATCAAGCCAATTAATAAGAAATTTGTACCACGATAGAAAATCTTTCAATCAAAAAAAATTTCCATCGGATTAAAATTTAATAAATTTCATATAATTTTGAATACAAAAAAAAAAAAATCGTCATTATTCGTGAAAATGATGAGTTTCATACAAATTTCAACTTCACAATTTCAAATAATTATTTAAAAAATTCTTAAGGCCTCTTGATATTTTTGAAAACTGTTATATATATATATATATTTAAATATTTAAATTTTATTAAATTTCCAGCTCATAAAATTAAGAATTAAAAACTGTAATAGAAAAAAAAAAAACTAAATTATTGTATTTCTAAAATTGTATATTTATCCTAATCAGATAATTTTTTTATTTTTGAAAATTCAATCTGTATTATTATGTGTCTAACTATTATTGATACTTTGGGTGAAAATTTGAAGTTTCTAATATTATTAATTTTAAAGTGTCAATTACATTACTACAATTAATGATTTCATGAAAATATATAGTTTTTGGCATATTTTATCGTTTTTACTGAATTTTCTGGAAGTCTTTCTTGTGCTCAGCAAAATTATTGAGAATTTTCAAAAAACGCTATTTTAAAGCTCCATGTGTGCACAATTTTTTACCGGAAACTATTGTACGCGTACTGATCCGAGCATATTTTTCTTGCATAAAAAGTATTTATAGAAAAAAGGAAATGTGAATTATTGTAAAACCTCTTTTTCGCTCTACTCAAAATAAAATAACAAAAGATTTTCAAATAGTAGAAAAAGCAGTATGTTTATCGTTCAACATTAAATCAACTAACAGCTGGTGTTCCAAGAGTGCTATAGAGTACAGGTTTTTGTTAAACAAACAAAACACATAAAAAAATATTTTGTTCATTACATAATGTTAAAAATTGCTGACATACTTCACGCCATGGGTATTCTTCACTCCTCAGACATTCTTACACATCCTCCTTGCATTTAGAAAAAGCATTGAGAATTTTGAAAAAATCACCTCTTTAGAATACCATCTGTGTATGATTCACTATCTAAAAAGCCGGACTACTTTGCACGATGGGTGTTCTTCGCACAATGGGTGTTCTTCACACGATGGGTGGGATTCTCTTGACGGGTGTATTGAATTTTAAAGAAACGATAAATAATTTCTTCAATAAAACGATTTTGAACGAGGGAAGTTAATAATATAAAAAATAAATGAGAAAAAAAAATGTTAGAAAAATGTCCAAAAATTTTTTTGCACATTTTCAAAATTTTCTTGCGCCAAAATCCTTCTTATATGATTTTCTATCTATGTTTAAATTTTCATCAAATTTGTATTAAAAACTGATGGTTTCCGAGTCGTTTTTTCAAATTTCGGGTAGTTTTTTCCAAAAAAAAAATTGAAGAATTGAGAAATTCAAAAAATGACCTCTTTAAAGTACAATCTAAAGACAAATTCGGTTTCAAAAAGTTATTGATCGAAACTTTGGACAAGTATTTTTGTACGAAAAGTTGTACACAGAAAAAAATAAATAAAAAATAAATAAACATCATTGTAAAAACACTAACTTCTTCACTTCGTTCAGAATCTAAAATTTATCACATAAAACTTGTTAACAAGTGTTTTTATATGAAAAAATGTTTACAGATGGAGAATAAATAAATAAATAAATAAAATCGTTATAAATTTACTAACTTCTTTGCTTCACTCGAAATCTAAAATATTGTAAGACCACTGTGAAAACGAGAAGAAGGCAACGGATAACACTGAGAGGGCTATGTTTTCTGTAGCCAACATTAATTTACACCAATAAATGAACGTATTATATTATTCACGATTGATCTGTACAAATGTTTTACCACTGTTGTAGACGTTGAATAAACCGTTGGGGTATTTAGCGTTTAACATCCATTGACTACATTTTTGTACTTTGCGTCTCTCAAGAAAAATCACTGGATTCTATCCATTTGTATCAACATAAATTAATTCATAAACGAAAAATATGTGTAACTGTCCATTGACATTGCATCTGTTGACCGGTCGGGCCGTAAGTGAAGAACTATCATTAGTGGACGAATGTATTACATAAAACAAAAAAATAAATAAATACTCATATCTCTCGCTGTTAATAATATTAAATTTAATTGTTATCGCTTAGAAAAAAAAAAAATAATAACAACATTAAATCATAGTATTTTAGAACGTCGTAAATACTTTTTTTATGAAATGTTATTAAAATATATTATTTGTCGGAAAATCATACGAAAAGAGTAATTGATAGATTTGCCTTTTTATGCTTCAGCTGACGATTAATGCGCCATTGAGATTAATATTCCGCGTACTGATGTTTGTTCAAAAACGGTAACAAACCCGTGTCTCGGCACGTCCGTGACGTAATAATAAAAGCGCGATTTCAACAAGACAAAAAGATTGTGATAACTCACCGTACGTATATTATATTATGCACTGTGATCCGGCCGGAATATTCGTAGGTAAATAAATTGTGTGTGCCTTCACGTAGAGAGCAAAAGAGTAATGATAATTTGTAAAATTCCAAGGTTTTGGATAGGTTTATTATTGTTATTATTTTTTCCTTCGAATCGAGTTAAAAAACGATCTTCGGCCACAGCGTTCAGGGACGTTCGAAGCAAGAAAGCGGTCGTTGTCGCGCCGTAGCCGAGTGTCAGTTGTACTGCAGTTCGTGCCACAAATCGCGTTTACTGTAACGACGACGCGACGGTCTTCCGCATCGCACGGTTTAACGAGAAAAAAGACCAAACCGTTTCATGGCCCACCCGAGGTCATGGAATTCGACAAAAACATAAATTCGATTTTATCGGCCATAATTTAATTGAATCACAATTGCACGTGGTACGAAAGTTAAGAAGTATAATATTTTATAATATGTAATTTATAAGGGTCAGGTATAGTATAGCATTGTGCATATATATATTTTTTTTTTTGACAATTCCAACAAAAAGCTAAATGGGATAGAAATTCGTTCCACATATTGGAGATTAAAAATATGATGGTTTTATTCTGCATATTTTGAATATTTTCTATAATAACTGCATATTTTAAAGTTTTAAAGTTTTTCAGGTAATATTTTGGAGTTTATTTATATGCATATTGTTACATATTTTAAACATTTCTTACAATAACTGCATATTTTAAAGTTTTGAAATGTTTTGATAATATTTTTAAGTTTATTCGCAAAATTTTCAAACACATCAACTAATATTTTATTTTTTTAAATCTTAACAAAGACAGTGATAGTTCATTGTAATTTTAATTTATTTGGTGTTTAAAATTAAAAATTGAATTAATTTAGGTATTTACACACATTTTTAAATTAATGTTCAATTAATTTGGTTTTATTTTGGAAAACTAACGTCATATAATTGTTTAATGACGTGTATGTTTGAACATAAAAATAATTAATCAATATATATTCTTATAAATATCAATATATTATCTTTTTTAATAATTTGACAAATCACTTATCTCTATTTTTCCTTCTACTCTAACTGTTTATTATTATAATTTTAAAATTTTTTCTATAAAATAAATGCATATGACATACTTTTAAGTTTTAAGAGTATAATTCTTGGTTTTTCACGGCATATAAATCCGAACCTTAGTAATTACATGTAGGTGCAATAACATACCGAATTCGTATTGTGTAATGTATCGTTTAAGTATATAGTATGTTAAAGACGATAAATCTAATTGAGATTGTATTTTTTTTTCTTTTTTAAACAATTAAAATAGTGATTTAAATTAAAAAAATTAGATGTTGATAACTATGTTATAAGAGTTTGTTGTGAGTAGAAAACAAAAAAAAAAAAAACAAAAATAATTTTGTGAAAAGATACATATTATTAATATAGTAATACATATTATTTGTCTTAACTTGAATCGAAAATCTAGGATGATTACGAATATATCGGATTGTATACCCATGTGGTCTAAAGATATGAATTAGAAAAATGCTTGTGGATTACGTCTTATGAACGCTTAGTTTCAATTTTTGTCGACAAGTCGATTCTATAATTTCATCAGATAGAGCTTGTTAATATGTTACAAAATATCAATTAAAAATATGGCAAAATTGAACATCCTCGCATCAAATGGAATGAACATTGATTATTATGTTATTAAAATGTTAAACATACCCAATATATAATTCATAATTATTGTTCTATATAATTAACTGAAGCTCTGCTCAGAATCGTTTTATTGAAGAGATTATTTATGTTTTCATTAAAATTCAATACATCCCCAAGGGTAATCTACCCAAAGAGCGAACAATACCAATGTTGCGAAATATATCAAGCTTTATTTATTAAGCTGAGGCTATTAAACGACGTTGGAAAATGGAAATCAAGATAATATGTTCAGTATATACTATATAAGTACCTGCATAAATTACATAAGACTTTGAAAACAACTTTGTCTGCGTATCATTGTTATCCAATAAATTTTTAAGTATACATTTTGGAGGATTACAATATCAATATGCTTTGATAATTAACTGATATAATATCATTATTGATATGTAAATATATATGATGTATTATGTATTTATATATATATGTCCTAGGCTAATAGTAAATATAATAGTTTTACTCCAATTTTTAAGAAAATGTTATTATATTTATTTGATATAAAATACTTTATGTAAATTAATAAATACAATTTATATTTTATAGCTACCAATTTTTGGTATACCATTATTTTATTTAAAATGTTTAATTTGAATATATTCACTCTTTATTATAAATTTATAACATTTTACAATTAATAATCAATCTAACCTATGTATAATAATTAGTGGATGCATTTTTCACATAACGTTTGGCCTAAGATTATTTTACTTAATTTGTCTTCCTTTTATCCTATAAATAATGTACAGAATAGTGTGTAGGTACCTATAGCAGCTAGTTAACTCAACCAAAGTGGTTATTAATTGTTATGAATAAATTAATTAAATTTATAAATTTATAATCTTCAATATTCTATTCGAAATATTCGAATACTATGTAAAATAATAAGTTATATTAATAATATCTACGTAGAAGTTTAAAGTGACCAGATAATTCAATTACTATACAAAATAACAGATTATTATATAAACACTAACAGATTTGTTACATTAACAATCACACGTATAATTACTTGTATTCATTTTGACAACGAGAATTACGAATTTCGAAATAGTACCCGTCAATAAATTAAAAAAAAAAAAATTTAACGAGCTGTAATAAAATATAATGTACTTTTTAGAGCAGACAACAAGACTCAACTACATAACTTCAATTGTTCATTATATGCCGAGCTAAAAACATGAATTCATTCCTGATATCGAATATAGAGGGATCAATATTTCTAATTTCATGAGAGAAAATATCATATAAAAATAACATATAACACTGTAGATATAATTACGCAGAAATAAAATATGTATATTTTTTGATGAGTTAACCATAATTAACATATTTTCATTAAACTCAAAGAAACTAAATAAAACTATGTAATACACGAAAAGATGACTATCTAAATTTAATATTTCCACATGCTGAAAATTCATCCTTGGATCTCCAAAAAGCCTCATTAATTTATTTCTCTTAGCATTTCCATTGCCACATTCACTTTTACACTGCGGACACTCATTATTTTACACTTAACTTGAACGACGACGAATACCTGCAGTGGCAGACACTTCATTTAAAACACAATTTTTAATAAAAAAAAAACATCAATTAATACGTAATACAATTAGGGCTGTGAAATTATAGACGTACTAGGAGTCACATATTTTTCTATATACTTTCAATTTCAAAATTTCAAAGCAGCCCAATCTAGAAATACGTATTCTGCATGTTTAGTCTATTTTATCAATAAATGTATATATTTCATTAATTTCTATAAATATAATATGCATGATTAATATTTTCGAAAAAAATGTATGGATTTTTATAACTTAGTGTTCAAGTATAACATTAACACCCATTAGGGTAGAGGTCTGTAATGTATAACTGATAATCGTGTTGAGAGGGTAAGAACAATGTTAACTTTAAAATAACGTATTTAAAAAATAATGATTAAAGGCTACTGAAGGTTTAGAATTTGATAACATGAGGTAAGGGAGGAGTATCTAGAACATCTAAATATATTTTGTTGTAATACTTGAACGCTTCCTTATCAGTAGCGTATTTATGGCGGGGGTGATGAGTATATCACCCCCTCCATGGGCTATTTCTATCGTCGAGATGTAATATTAAATTACAGTAAAATTATACGTATTAACAATCATAAACGTTCAATCTACCATGGACTCTTTTTCAAAAAAGAAGAAAAGAATAATTTTGCTATAACTATTTATACTTTGTTATTTTGTAATTATTAATACAAGCATATAATACTCAATTAAAAATTTTATTTCGATTAAAATTAAGAAAAAAATATTAAGATTTGATCAAATGTCTTTGATTACAATGATTTCTTCAGTAACAAGATTTAAACAAATTGGTATATATCATTTTTTGGAAATATCTCATTAATAATAATAGATATTTTTTACTATAAAATTCTTTATAACTTTTGTCATAAGTACGATTTTTTACAAAAACACTAGTTTTATATTATTGATTTTATGAATTACATGGCTATATAGTCTATTTAATAGGTTTAAGAAGATTGAATATGGGAAACTATTAGAGGTACAACTATAGTCAAAAGCTTAGAAGGCAAAAAAAAACGAATTTTGTATTTCAGACTGCATGATGGAAGACTATTTCAGGTTAAGATTTCAACAATTTCTAAATTTATTTTAGGAGTTAAAACTGGATTTATGAGGCTGAACCCGAACGATAACGGGATGTGTAATTATGAAACTGTATATGGATATTTACAAATTACCCCCTTCTTAATGGAGCTTCAGATACGCAACTGTCCTTTAATAATGCATATTTTAATTCCAAAAAATATTCGAAACGACAATTATTTAAAATTGACACCTTTAGGCAAACATTAGTGCGGTTCAATGAAATGATTTAGCAGGTAAAAATGAAAAGATCAATTTACTGCTAATATTATTTTAAAATATTCATTTTTTAGGTTGAAAACAAAAATGCAGACATTTGTCAACTATTCTTTGAAAAAATAAAATTTTAAAAATACATTGGCGGTCGTTTATTATGTAATAATTTAATATATATTATCAAAAAAACAAATTTGATTTACAAATATACTTCAAACTATCAATAAGTTGTGAATTTTTTTCTATCAAATTTACGCAAAAATTTCTTTTATATGTTTAATAAAGTTGTTCGTATATTTTCAATATTTTAGTGCATGTTTGAGCGGATATTTTATTAGATTTAACTAATATAACTTCTAGAGTTCAATGATTAGGTTATATTACTCAGTGACTTCTAATCTCCGCACTATCATTGTGCTGTAAACGTAAAAAACTTCTGACAAAACATTTGAGAAAAGTTGTTTTATGAATTTGCTAGTATTCCAGTTTAAAGATTATTATATATACACATTTTCCGACGTTTGCAAAAGTTAGAAAAAATAATAGCGATATATCTTTTTTTAAAGCATATACAATAATTAAAAACGAATAAAAACGCTTTATGATAAGAGTAAGGTGATGTTATGAGTTGAAGCCCAGGCAGAGTAATCCGAATAAACAAAACAACTCGTATATTCCAACAGCTCACTCGTCAACAAACAATTTACATTTATTAGTTCTAAGTTCAGAAAAAATCAAAGGAAAAATTTGATAATATTATTTGAAGGGTTGCGTAAAAATTCAAACACTTACATAACAAAATATGAAGATTAAAATTGATAATTTTCACGGCCAGGCCATATTTGAGTATATATGTAACTACAATAAATGCGTGTACCACTTAACAATGACAATTTCTAATAATGATAAGCGAAAATAAAAGATCAGATAGGTATATGACTAGTTAAAATAAAAAAATATGACATTGAAACTGACATCGTGGTCACGTGACGTCCGATCGAAATATGTCATAAATAATACAATCTCCCACGAGTATAACTAGTTTAGAACGACCTAGACCTCTGAATTCGAAAGTTATTTAACACATTAAACCGCAAACCGCTGAAATGCATTCTTTTCAATGCGTACCATATACTACATACTAGTTGGCACTTTGTTTCTCTGGACATTTGTGTTAAGAATGTGGGTAGGTTATAACTAGAAACGAATGACTCTTATTTTCTGTTCGGCTCGCAAAATAACACAAAGTTAAGCTTACTCGAACCACGCTAATAATCGATTTCAACACTGTCTATGTGGTAAAACACAGTGCATATCACAATATGTTCACGAATAATCTATTAAGACTTAATATTCATGTCTTTTAGTCTCCGCACCCAGTAGATGCGAAAATAAACTAATCAATCATGAGGTTTTAAATTTATGTGTTTCGATAATTTCAGGTCAAAGCGTGTGAGTTACCAACATTTTCGAGAAAAGCCCGAAGAAATCAACTATCGTATATAATAACATGATTTATCGACATTTTATTAAATTTAAGTAAAGCAAATTTCGTTATAATAAGAATAGTTTTTCAAATACGATGATGCCTTAAAAAATTTTAACTAGAACGTAAAACGCAATTTTTTTAACCATCTTATACGCACAAATCAAAATATAGTAATTCGGTTCGTATCTATTTCAAATCTTAGAAGCGAGTAGAAATTAGTTATACTAAGTTAATTTTGTAATTTACGTTTGACCTAAATAAAATAATCCGGAAGATTTCTATTAATTATCTCAATTACTAAATGCCCCTCCTAACGGCCTCCACGCGTCTATACTATACATTGAGATCTCGAAATACCGTCAATGTACGAAAAAGCAAAATTAAACAACAAACGTTTCCATCTTTGCAAATTATCTCATTCCAAACTTCTTGTTACAAATATTGCCTTAATATTCCCGGTAATCTTCCAAGACGACTAAAAAAAAAATCGTGTCATGATCAGCTTAACAAAAATGAAGGTTAAAACAACCGCACATACTTTACACCATGGGTATATTTGCACCTGGGATGGGATAATCTTGGCGGGTGTGTTCAATTTTAAAGAAACAATAAATCATTTTTTCCAATAAAACGAAACTGAGTGGAGCTTCAATTAATATAGAATAGTAAATAGTGATTGTGAGTATGTTATTTAATAACAGAATAATCCATGTCCAATTTATTATTTGTGAAATATGAGTAAATTATCAAATTTGTATAATAAATTACGTAAATACTTGTATCTCCAAATGTTTGAAATTCGACCAGAATAACAATATAAATTCATTTTTGTGTGATTATGCATTGATCTTATGTGTAATACTCCTCATACACACGCATTGAGTTTAAATTTTGAACTAAATATTTAATTTATTACACACAACATTAACGAAAAAAAAATTGATTATATATTCTGAATAAGCTTATAATTTTACAATGATGTATATTTATTTCTCTTCCTGGAAATACTTTTTTGAGTACTAATACTTGTCCAAAAGTTTCGATCAGTAACTCTATAGATCCGAAATCACACCCAAATGGTACTTTAAAGGGCTAGTTTTTCAAATTTCTCAATACTTTTTTTCAAAAACGCGAAAAATCTGTCGAAAAATTAACAAAAAATAGCAAAATATGCAATCACCAAAATTTTCATAAAATTGCAAATTATTGTTTTTTAACATAATTTCAAAAATAATACAGCTGAAAAATTGAAACTTTCGCTGAATAGAGATGTGACATGATAAACATTAATACTAATTATGTTTTAGGGAATTTATGTTAATTTATGATAAATAGAGTCACTTTATTATTTTATTATAATGTTCTATAACTGCAATTAAACCCTTTTCGTATAGAAATATTTGTCCAATAGTTTCAATTAGTAACTCCATAAATTCAAAATCATACTCAGATGATACTTCAAGGAGATAATTTTGCAAAATTCTCAATACTTTTTTCGAAAACGTCGAAAGTCTGTCGAAAAATTGATAAAAAGGGTAAAATATGCTATTACCGGAATTTTCAGAAAATTGAAAATTGTTTTTAACATAAGTTCAAAAATCATTTAGCTAGAAACTTGAAAATTACACAAACTACTAAAAATGGTCACAAAAATACTTTATAAAAATTTCAAAACCATTTAATCAATTATGAGTTAAGTATAGCATTTTGAAAATTTAGGAAATTTCTCGTTTTTTTGTAAGTTTTAATGTAATAAAATTTTTAATTTTCTGTATTATGGCTTGAAAATTTATATAACCTTACTCACATATATGTCTAATTGAACCAAAAAAAATTTTGAAAAATCGTAAGTAAACTTTTTTTTCTATTTACAAGTTTAAAGTTACATTTTAATGGAGTTCATTAGTTTTACCTAAAATTACACACTTTAACGTACATAAAAAAAATATAAAAAAATGATTCAACCGACTTTCATGAAACTTGGTACTTAAGTGAAGAATTTCATTACGAATATTTATATGCAATAAATTTTTACGAATGAATAACTAAACATTTTACAAGGGTTTTATTAAAAAAAAAAAAAAACGGACAAATTGTATGCTGTATTTCTAGTTTACGAACACCCTAAAATATTAGTAATGTTATGGTATTTTTATGTATTTATCTTTGTATTTTTTGACGCTGAATACGATGGTGCGAATCAATATCCATGCGCATTAATAATTTTTAAAATATTCTATTTTGAAAATTCAATATTTTCGGTCATTTTATTAAATAACTACTACTTCAACGGTTTTCATTATAACAAAAAAGGAACAGCGTTGAAAATAGTTGGAATAGTCGTTATTAAATAAAATACACAAAAATATTGAATTTTCAAAATACAATAATTAGAAAACTATAGATGCGCGCGGATTTTCGTTTATATCATCGTACTCAGCGTCGAAAAATACATAAGGTAGGGATAAAAATATTACCTACATTTTTGGTTGTTCGTAGAAAATTTTTGTATCTAATATACCTTAATATTTGTTTGCAGTTCTTTCGATTTTTTGCAACCAAACACTTATAAAATGTTTTATTACAAGTCGGTAAAAAATTGTATTGAACCAAAATGTGGTAAAACTAACGAATCCGTTGAAATGCTAACTTCTAACGGCTTAAGAGAAATAAGCTGACTCAGGATTTTCAAGTTTTTTTAGGCTAGTAGACATATATATGTGTGAGGTCAAAATAAATTTTCAAGGCTTTATATCAAAAATTATAGACAAGAAAGCCGGACATGCTTCGCACCACGGATATTTTTTACTCATTGAATCGTATACTCTTGGTGGTTATGTAGAATTTTAAAGAAACGATAAATCATTTCTTCAATAAAATGATTCTGAATGAAGGAAGTTAATAATATAATCAACAATAAAAGTCATCATTTTCAACACACCCACTAAGAGTATCTTTACTCTAATAATATTAATTTTTTTATTTTGTCATTCAACTCCAATGATATAGATAAATCATTTTGTAATTATAATTAAATTTATTTTGATAAATTAGATATCTTAAATAGAATAACGTCATTTACATTTTAACTATGAAAAAATAAAAAAATAGTAGTGAGTTTGTAAATAGAAATCTATTTTATTACAATACCTTTTTTTTTTTTTTTTTTATAAATAATTTAATTAACTAATAAATAATTATAATGCTTTTTTTTAAGAGGACGTCACACCCTCATATGTTGTCTCTGTCTTACCAACATATAACATGGCAAATTTGACTACAGCAGAATCCATTTAATGTTGTTAGCTTTAGTGTTACAGTAAATTTACCTATTATCAAACTTAAAGATGAGAACATTATCTAGGGCATCTCATAGGATTTTGTTGAAATTTTCATTTTAAAGCGAGTTAAAGCTAAGTAAATATTGTGACTTTCAAATGATTAAAACTCACTTTAAAATGAAAATTTCAAAAATATCGTATGAGATGACCTAGATACTGTTTTTACCTTAAAGTTTGATAATAAGTAAATTTATTGTAATACTAAAACTATCAATATTAAATAGATTCTGCTGTACGCAAATTTGCTATGTTATACGTTGGTAAGACGAAGAAAACACATGAGGGTGCGACGTCCTCTCAAGAAGTATATTTTTTTTTAAACCTATTTTTAATGTTTTTTCTGCTTTTTTGGAAGATTTATATAGCTTTTTTGCTTTATTTTAAGTATTTTTTTTAGTTTTTTATTGATTTAAAATCTGTTCTCTATAAATAGTGTATACACTAGCCGTTTTCGTGCCCATTAATGAAAATGATGATAGCTAATAGGAAAAATATTATTACCCCGATAATATTTAAAAAAATATTCAGATTAGAGACATTCTTACATAATTTATATACCAAATTCTAATGATTTATTTTTCACACGATCGATATTTGGATATGAGGGGGGAATATTTTAACACCCAAAATTTCCCTTTGGCTACTCCACTGCATTATAAACTATAGTGTTGAAAGCCATAGCACTTCATGGCGTTAAATTCTAGAGATTGATTAGCTTAATATTATCATAAATTTAAATCATTGTGTTATTTTTATGGTATTATTATCAAACCGGTCAACGTTTACTTTCGTATTATACCGTACAGCGGGAGTCTCCAACCGGTCGATCGTAATAAACATAATAATACACAAATAATGACATTATTATCAGTCGATCAATATTCTTCTTACTTCATGAATTTGTTTTAACGACTGTGAAATGTTTGAACTTTGATGATTAAATCATAATAAAAAATGAAACTTGACATATAATAATAGCTAGTCTAACTTTAATAATAATCGACCAGCATTTTCAAAACTTGCTGAAATTGTACGCTAAATATCCTACTAATAAATTTATTATCTACAGATATGCGTGAGTGTATATTATACTCTTTAAAATTTAATTTAATACATTATGTAATATTACATTTTTTTCTACCTGTTGAAATGAATAGGGACAATATTACGTATACTAGTATCATATTTTTTTCGTATGATATAGCTCATTTTTGGATTTGGTATATTCGATGGTCTGCTTTTATGATAATTGGTTTGATTTGCCCAAAATAAATCTAGTTTCTTTTTAAGATTCAAACAAATTACCAAATCTTCATTATTATTCTCTACTCTATTTACGTAATAAATCATGTTTTTGTATTCACATAAATAATAAGTCCAAAAAAGCTTCACACCACTGATATTCTCCGTTCCTCGAGTCACATACATTTGATGGGTGTGTACTGTGTAGAATATTAAAGAAACAAAAAATCATTTCTTCAATAAGACGAGTCTGAATTATGGAACATAATAATAAAAAAAAAAATAACAAAAAAAGTCGTCATTTTCAACACAACTACCAAGAACATTTGACCAGAAGAACAAAGAATATCAGTGGTGCTAAGTATGATCGACATTCTTGTCAACACTACACTGTACTTTACTATACTTTTTATATCAAACATAAAAAGTATGCTATTATATTATGTAGATATTAGATTCTAATATTTACATAATGAAAAAAAAAAAAATTAATGAGAACAAAATTGTCCAACAATTTTTTTCACATTTTCAAAATTCTCTTATGCCAAAATATTTCTCATATTATTGTCTATCTAAATGACACGTTATTTTTTTTTTCGACGATTGTGATTTCGAGTCATACAAAGACCGCACAGAATAATAATCCGTATGCATAAATAAAAGAAAAAAAAATCTCGATCCAAATAAATACATCAAAATTCAGGTTATACGTACAGGTTGATGAAATATTTCGTTAAGTGATGATGAAGGACTTTCGGAGGTATAATATATACCATAAATAATATAGCAGGGATGACGAATCCATGATACGTGTCAAACTGTTTTATAAAATAAAATAAAAAATACAATTTTAGCGGGAAGAGGTAATTTTCAATGATTGTGAGTACTGTTTATAAAATAATGAATTATTAATACTTATAAATAATTTCAAAAACAATAAAAACACATTGTAAGTAGTAGTATACGTTTGTTTACTTTACCGTTAACCTCTATTAGAAAAAGTAATATTGTAGGTCTCCGTAAAAATATACGATCAATCGTCCGATATTTTTTGCTGCATTTTGTGAGTAAACAACATATTATACTAAACTGAAAACGTTTTTCTCATTTACTATAGGTACATTAAAGTAATGAAATCAAACATTCTTTTGCGTTTCGTTAAATCTATTTTAATTATTATCATTTTTAATAACAACTAGTGCGTATTATAGACTGAAAACAATCTGCTTAATTGCGTTATTGTTAAAATCAATTATGTCAATTTTTGACTCTAAGGGATCGCTCAGATTCGTTTTATTGAAAAACAAAAAGATTTGTTGTTTCTTTGAAATTCAACAAATTCACCAAGAGTATTCTACACAAGGGTCGAAGAATACCGTTGGAGCGATTTTTATCCATGCATGAGATTTTAGTGCATCCGAGATCGAGAAATGATGTTTATTTTTATTTTTTTTTCTGGAAACACTTTTTCTTACTCGGATGGTACATTTAGCATATTTTTTCAGTAGAAAATTCGTATGGTCGTATGGTATACATTAAAGAGAACATTTTCAAAAACAAAGAAACATAACCGAAAATCGAGAAAAATACACTGTTTCATTATCTACGATAACATTATTGTTATAATCACGCGAGAACATACCAGATGCGTCGTCTTCGACGTCGACAAAATCTCATTGAATAAAACGCACAAGTAGCCGCGTGCAGAGAATTGATAAACTTTCAAAAAACATCCGACGCTCACAATATTGGCACGTCTCGCACGATCATGAGGCAAATTAAAACGTCCGATAAGAATCTCGTATCAGTGTATTATGTTGTATTTTCACGCGTTATGTCACGGTTTCATTATGTAAAATATTTACGCGCAAAATAAACACAAAATGGTTTTACACTTACGGTTTTCGATACAGGAACTTCTAAAAGCGACAGCTGACGAGCCGACTCGCTCACCACACGGTCTGCGATGCAACTGACCTACGGTACACGACCCGGAGAAGTTTACAAAGAAGTTTTCTGCCTCTTAAAATTTCAAACTCCCACTCGCGTTGAAATCCCGTACAATCAGCGCTCACGATTTCAGAGACACGCAGGTAATAGTATTGTGCTAATAAAACTACTGTTCAGTCGAGGGCAAATCCAGGGGTAAGGGTGTACTAGCGCCAAGTACCCCTTACTTTCCCGGAAAATTAAAAAAATAAAACAATTCTATTTATAGGAATGTTTTATTTATGGTGTCGCTAAATACCTTGTACGACATAATAATATCATTTTATTTTACATTCTGAGCGAAGTGAAGAAGCTAGTGTTTTTACAATGATGTTTATTATTTTATTTTTTTTTTCTGTGTACAACTTTTCGTATAGAAATACTTGTCGAAAAGTTTCGATCAATTACTTTTTGAAACCGGATTTGCCTCTAGATTGTACTTTAGAGAGGTTATTTTTTTTAATTTCTCAATTCTTCAATTTTTTTTTTTGGAAAAAACTACCAAAAATTTGACAAAAACGACTCGGAAACCTTCATTTTTTGATCCGAATTTTATGAAAATTTAAACATAGATAGAAAATCCTATAAAAAAGATTTCGGCGCAAGAAAATTTTGAAAATGTGAAAAAAAATTTTGGACATTTTTCGAAAATTTTTTTTTTTCTTATATTATTAACTTCCTTTGTTCAGAAAGTTTTACTGAAGAAATGATTTATCGTTTCTTTAAAATTTAATACGCCTGTCAAGAGAATACCACCCGTCGTGCGAAGTATGTCCGGCTTCTGTTCTTTTTAAAACTATAGTATTTTTAATTCTGTTCATGATAGGGGAGCTGTTATATTTTGAATTCGAGAACAATGATGGATCAAAATTTGTATGTAGTGCTACTTTTTGAATAAATACATATTAATCAAAATCGATTAAGTTATTCATGAAAACGATTATTTTGCCACAATTTAAGGTCTAACACTCATCGTAGAAATAGAAAATTAACAACATTTTTAATAAAAATGTACTCCCAAACATACTTATAAATATACATATAAATATATAATGAATAATCACAAATACGGTCTTCATCCTTTAAAACAAGGAATCGAACAGGTTAATAACGAAAATATATTTGTATATATAAATATACATAATTCTGATACTTTAAACGCGTATAAAAATAATCTAATATTTTAATCTTTATGAAAAGTTGTACAAATCCATATAGAAAAACACGTAGAAAATATTGTTGTCAGAAAATTTGGATTAAATATTTGTAAATATTGTAAGGTTATAATAGAAAATTTTATATTTTACGTAAAAATAACTAGTTTTGCATAATTAAATTTTTTAAACGCTCAAAAAAAAAAAAAAAAATTTGGAAATTTTTCTAACTTTTTTTTCTCATTATTTTTTTTCTTTTCTTTATTTATTAGGTAGAAAAAAGTAAAGTAAAATAATGTAAATTCAAGAAAGCCGGACATACTTTGCACCACGAATATTCTTCGCTCTTCAGGTCAGATGCTCTTTGTGGGTGTGTTTAAAATGAAAACTATTATTGTTATTTTTATTATTAACTTCCTTCGTTGAAAATTGTCTTATCGAAAAAATGATTTATTGTTTTTTTAAAATTCTACACATTCGCCAAGAGTATCTGACCAGAGGAGCGAACAATATCCGTGGTGCGGAGTATATCCGGCTTTTTAATATTTGTTCGGTACCATTCACGATGTACAGGATTTGTTTTTTATTAACTTTTTATGTTTTATTATAATTTATTTACAAGTTTCAAAGAAATAAACTTTTGAAGATCAAGACGTCTTATAATATTTTATTCACTACAGCAGGGCTCGAAAACTTTATAACTGTCAAAAACCGATTGAAATAAATAACGGAAAACGTAACAAAAAGCAGAAAACGCTAATTTTAAAATATCACCAAACAAAGCAAAACAATAAATAAAATTGTCAAAAAAAACAAAATGAAACAATTGAGGAAACATAAAATATAGCACAATAGAAAATGAAAAAAGTATTCACACAAAAAGCGATACTAAAATATTATTATTAATTTTCATGCTTATTTAAATTTGTTATCATATTTAGAGGATTAATGTAATAAAAAATTAATAACGTTTAAAATTACAAACGCGTTAAACGCAAAAAATAAACAGTGTTTAAATTTCTAATAACGTTGAACATAGAAACAATCGAAAAAATTGAATAATGTTTAAGATTCTAATAACGATAAAGGTAAAAAATTAATAACATTTAAATTTTTTATAATGATAAACAGTAATACAATGAATTACGTTTAAACCGCAATAACGTTAAAACAAAATTTTTGTTGATCGATCCCTTCACTAGAGTGAAGGACAGATCCAGAATCTATGCAAGACTGGAAAGTTATTTATATTACATAATCAAAATTCGTTTTTATGAAAATTTATTGGACAATTTATTACCATTTTGTCATCAATAAATACAGAAATTAAAAAAATAATAATAATTATGGTCATAACGAAAATCGATGGTTTTAAATTAATACCAACCTCGATAAGCAAATTGAATATGTGTTTCACAAAATACGTTCCAACACTAATTTATCGAGATTAATTCTTCTTGATGAGGATAACTATTATCCGAGAAAAATTTTGGATAGGTTAAGCAGCACTTATATCTAGATAAGACAAAAGGTAAGTGGTTTTTTATCTGTATTAATTATCTAGATAAGTGTATCCAGTATCTAGATAGTTCGCGACTGTGATTTATATGCAAGTTTCAAAGTCGTAAAAATTACTATGTATTTTATTTTTTTTTTAATTTGACTTAAAATATGTGTTACAACATTTTGCTACTTAAAACAAATGAAAAAATATCTGGCCGAATTTTTCTCGAGCCGTAAGCGATGGAATGTAAACTCACAGTCTGCCCGTCGATCTTACTGTGCCACTCGCCCTCCGGGTACACGCGAAGTCTATGCGTAATTATTGTTATTGCCAATAAAAAATACGTGCGTATCACGTAATAGTTATTACGGCAAACATGGCTGTGAGCCCCGCAAACGGGTATTTGTGAAACGTACGCCAGGCAATGCCGTTTGTTTAGAACAGTAATAACATGTAATGAATAAAATATATTATTATATTGTTCGGTAGAGCAATGTCCGCGGGTCGACGTCAACAGTTGCGGTCGTTCGCTGTCGGACGTTCGTCCGGATATTTCCAGTATTACGCAATAGCCAAATTTGTCTAGATAAATTACTCCAATTACATCTATCTCGTGAGAAAATTTAAATTCGTCAAGAGCTTTCCAAAACTATTTTTAAAAAAATATATGAAAATTTCAAGTCTCTAGCTTAATTATTTCTGCAGTTACTTCTAAATAACTAAAATCGATACAATTCAAAGTTTTTGTTGCACATATTATTCAACTGTTGTTACTCAATTCTTCGGAAATATTTCATTACATTTGAGCGCATTGAGAATGAAGAAAAACTATATCTTTAGAGCACTAACAAGATGAATATTCTGATCCATAAAGTAGCTTAATGGAAATTTCGGACGAGTTTTACTATTCGAAATAGTGATTCAATTTAAAAATAAAAATAATAATCAACTAATAAATCACTACGAAACCAATAAATTTCTTATTCCAAAATTTTAAACTAATATAATAAATTAAAAGTTTTTGATTACTAACATACACCGAACCAAAAGGAGACTATCGAACTATAGAAAATCTGACGAAAACGCCTTAAGAACTATTTTTATTATCCAAACTTCATGAAAATTTAAATATAGATAGACAATCATATGAGACATTTTTTGTTGAAAGAAAATTTAGAAAATGTGAAAAAAAAACATGTATGGACATTTTTTCTAACACTTTTTCCTACCAAAATATTTTTTCTTGTTTTCAATTAATAGTGGAATATAAAATTGGCTGGGTACAAAATAATTTTATTTGATAATTTTATAATTTTAAGATTAAATTGTTTAATATAACTTGAAGTTTCTCTCAGAATCTTTTCATTGAAGAAATGATTTATAGTTCCTTTAAAGTTTAATTCACCATCCAAATCTCACCTGAGGAGTGAAGAATACACATATTGCGAAATAAGTCCGGCTTTTTTTAATATTATGATGCTTATATATATATAAATATATATATAACATAGTATAGTATAGGTACCTAGTAAAGTATAAATATTAAAATAATATTTGAAAAAATTATAATAACAAATAATAAAGAACAGGTAGTATTATTAAAATAAATGAATTTTCTATAGTGGTAAAAATTAATAACAAATTTTTGCTTTGAGTTGAATTCGATATATATATATTTTAATTTGTCCTTTTTTTTAATGATTGCTTGTTTTGTAACAAAGTGTTCAATTTGTACTTCTTTTAAAATATCCATAAATTGAAATATTTTTGGAATATTATACAAAATTATAAGATAATCTGAATTATAATGTTTCATTTCTCCTTTGTCGAAGGCCTTTACATAAACAATTAAAAACCAATTCGGATGTGTATCGTACAAAATAACGGGAACCAATTCGAATGCAACAATTTTTCCCAGAGTTAAAGTTATTTTATCTCTCTTTATCCTGATAAATTTAAGTTTAAAACATATTTTCTTTGTCTAGATTATTCTTTTAGTACCGATCTGATATGCGATCTATCGATGGTTACTACCCTTATTAAAAGGGGGTCATTGCAAGTTTTGTTGCCTGAAAAAAACATGAAAAAACGTTGAATTTATACTACGAAGTTGAATTTAAAATTTAGAGCTTTAACACACACTGAAAATTTTTAATAAATAAACATTTTTGAGGATATTACATATTATTCTTTTTTATAGAATATCGTCCGTGAAAAAAGTTGTAGGTATTTTAGATTTAAACTTTTTTAAACATCAGTCATAACTTCTTTGTTCATTGATGTTTTACAAAAATTATACTTAATGCGTTAAAAAATGTTCTCTTTAAATTCGATATTTTTACGTTTAAGCTCTATATTATGTTTAATACGAACGCCACGATATAACTTGCATATCACATTTTGCCAAACATACATAATATGCATAACAACAATTATTGTATATACTATATTATATATAAAAACAATTGCGTTGACATCCTACATAGAAAAAATAAATGTCCGATGCGCCGCCGAGCCGGACAGCGAACGAGATGTGAAATAAGAATTTGTAGGTATGAGTAGTATTTCCTCACTGGCCACGACGGCGATTTGTTCAAGGTGGTCTGACATTCTAAAACGGCCGTTCCCAATAGGCAGGGTACGCAAAAACGATTCAAGTAGTATTCAAATATGTTGGAAAGAAAAAAAAAGATAATAATGAATAAAGATATTAATCTTTCATTTTTAAAAAGTTTCCAGTGGTCATTAAACAGATTTTATTCGAATAAAAGGACGATCTTCGCATCTTGAGTATTCTTTGCTTCTCGGTGGGATAATCTTGTGAGTGTGTATAAGATTTTAAAGAAATGATAAATAATTTCTTCAATAAGACGATTATGAGCGGAGCTTCAATTTATTCAAGATAATTTACTTAAAAATTGTAAAGTTTGTTATGGTAACAAAAAAAATTATTTTTTACTCGGGTATTTTTTTATTTCATTATTAACTGAGAAAAAAAAACATTTTGATGAAAACAAAAAAGAATTAGAAAATAAATTCCAATTTTTTTTCACATTTTCATAATTTTCTCGTTCCAAAATATATTAAATTCCAAGCTATTACAAATCTGTTTTTTTTTTCGTAAGTATGGAAACACTTTTTTTAGTAGAAATACTGATCCAAAAGTTTCGATCAGTAACTCTATAGATAGGAAATATTGTCTAGTTGGTACTTTTAAAAAGTAATTTTTCCAAATTCTCAATACTTTTTCCAAGCGCATACCTAGAATATCCAAAAATTAACAAAAAATCACTTTCACATCGAAAAATGTCGTTCGATCTTCAGCATGTATAAAAAGAAAAGAGCTTTTTTTTGTTACAACTTTGCTCGTTAAAATTGTTCAATGGATTTCTTTTTACATTTTAATATACTGAAAATGTTTAATATAACATTTGATTAATAGGTAAAAGAAAAAATACAAACTATAGAAATTAATATAAAACAAAACAAATAAATGTTTGAAAATATTTTTAGAAAAAAAAAAAATTGAACGTATCAAAAAAAAACATGAGGGGCCGGGGCATGTGACCCTAGATGTTCCTTTTATGAATGCCTATGTGCGTACAAAGTATTAACATTGATTATAGAATATAACCTATGGTACCTTTCACTATTAATAATATTTACGATTTTTATTTTAGATTCTGAACAAAGTGAAGAAGCTAGTGTTTTTACAATGATGTTTATTTTTTTTTCTGTTAACACTTTTTCGTATAGAAATACTTGTCCAAAAGTTTCGATCAATAACTTTTTGAAACCGGATTCGCCTCTAGATTGTACTT
>JAIPRM010004253.1:0-23480 GCA_025469315.1 Stegophylla sp. TES_Ste_2020 | reverse complement strand
GTTCATATTTAGAGTGTCCATTTTTATGATTGCATTCCATGTAAAACGGTGAAAATACGCGCGACAAAATTTATGACGGTAAAATTTCCAAAATATAAACAGGTGCGAATTCGAGAGTATGCCCACATTTTGTCGAATATACGCCGTTCGGCGGTAAACAAAATATTCGTATAATATACCGCACCGAAATGCGGGGCGGGTGTCGGATGGGGAGGGGTTAAGAGTGGCGCGGCAGCGGCGCGTTAATAGTGATCAGAGCTGTTTTCGCGCCCCCGGTTTTGTTCGACTCTCATTATTTTCGGCCCCGAACGTTTTCAATGCGCGAACACAATGATTTACACAGCGCCGCGCGAACAAAAACTCGAAACGTTTAAAACGCGCAGTCGTATCGCACTGTATACGCGGCGCGCGCGATATGGCCGCGTGCTGCAGTTCTCCGCGGGGACAGTGATTAATTGCGCCGCGCGCATTAATAACAACAACGTTGTCGTAGAGCGGGCGCCGCGTAATAATATAATTTTCCGAAATAAATATCGTCTCTCTCTGGCGAAACGTACAGCCGACCGCGTTTTGTGATTTATTTCGACCGGAGCGCGAATGCATGCGACGGACGAGTCGAACTCATACCGTCGTTTCACCGCCACCGCCGTCCTGTTCCCGAGTCGATTTTCACCAGACCCTTTTGCGAACTCGTCGTAATAATAAGGCGGTCATTGTGGAATAGGTTACGGGGGGGGGGTAATATCTTAGCACTTCCCCCCTCCATCTTGACGTCTATCACCAGAAAATGAAACATTTTGAAAATCGTGCTAATAACACTATTTCAGAAGTTACTAAAAAAAGAGTATTTGAGAATCAGCTAAAGAACAAAATTCAATTTTTTCCGAGTATCACACTTCGTTAAATCACAAACACTCCGTTTTGCGTTTCTAGTATTTTAATCCTTCGCAAAGATCTTGGCATTACACCAGTTGTCTCACTGTTTTATAAACAATTTTTTAGGAATCACCACAATCCTCGCATTCAAAGCAATTCTCACAATCCTTGTCACAGTCCTCATATATTCCCATTCACTTCTAGCATATTCTCGTTACAGATTAAAAAGTCTGTGATCTGTTGATTTTTTGATTTATTGATGTCGCTTTTTTTCGTGCAAATTGTTTGTTTTTTCTTAATTTATTCCGAGCTAATGGTTCACTAATGGCTGGCTTTTTATTCACGTAATGCTAATTTACGTTTTCACCCTTTTTAATCACGACGTGTACTTATCGCGCATATATATATATATATATACAGGGTGCATCCCAAAATTCGTGAAATATATAAATTCGTAAACAATATCGGTAAAACGCGTAACGAGATGTGTAATACGCCAAGATTTTAGACTCAACTGCGCTACCGTTTACGTTGTGATGGCGGCGGCCACGTACGTGCACGAGACGTGATTCAGAGCGCAACGTCACAGACTCAAAGAACGCGGGAGAAAACGTATATCGATATGTAAATCAGCTGAAGTGAATCTCGCCGAAATTCATTTTTAACGGTAAAGCGATGAGAGAAACTGCGCGGCGTGGCGTAGGGGACGGAGACAAAGAGACGTTGAACGGATGAACGGGGGACGCGTGGGGTTGGGCGTAATGATAAACCCATACGCGTGGAGATCGGCTCGAAAACAATCGGATTCCACCACGGGAGAGGGGTGACGGGGAGACGAAACGCACGGATAATTAAGCCATCGCCGCCGGTAGTAAGTTATTTACAAAAGCACGGGTACATATTGTATATAAATGTTATATACGTGGATCATCTACAATGCTGCCGGTGCCGTTTTTTTTCCACTTTTCTCTCACCCTTTACCTTTGTTTTTCTCTAACCCTCACAGTGAAGGCGGGTCAAAGGTCGTACGAATAAATAATAAATGTCCACAAACACTCGGCGGTCGGGATGTTAATAATAATAATAATAATTTTACATATTTTATAATCACGCTTAACACATTAAAGTAGTGAAAACTTCGAAATCAACTCAATCGTTGTGTCCTATGAATGACTTGATTATAAATTATAATTGTATTTATACGTCTAGTGCCGTTTAGATATTTAAAAAAGTATTTCATTGCTAGCATTATTTTCGCGCAATTAAACTTTCGTAAGCATTTTTCTCCCGTGTCTAATTAGTAAGGTATTTCATTGAGTGACAAAGACAAACTTTACTGAAGACTGCTCACTCCAAAATACGTGTGATAAGTTTGTCACTAATACTATCTTTAAGTGGATTTCTAATATTTCAAAATTTTTAACCCAAAGATAAAATAAAATTTTATAAAATAAAATTTTTAACCTTACTTTTATTATTGATTTTACTATTCATCGAGTCGACGAATGCAGCATTGTTACATAAGTATCCATATAGTATAATTTTATTATATTACTTAGTAAATTGTATATTAAGCACAATGTGTACATTTCAAGCAAAATCAAAAAAAAAAATCGAAAAAGTTAAAATTATTTTGATAAAAAGCATTTCTATGGTCTAGTTAAATTACGTAAAGATGTGTTGAAAATTAATATGATTTTTTAGGAATATGTCATAAAATGTGTTACTATATTAAATAAAAGAAAAGGTATATGAGAGAGGTACAGGAGAGAACGAGTATGTTAAAAAAATTTCGATAACAGCACGTATAATATAAATTCTATTCATCGAATTCACGAATATTTGATCTAAGGCTAAAATTAGTACCCAGTGAAAATTTTGATAAACTATAGAGCCTTGGATTCAACAAATGCAATCTATAAAGTAATGTAACATTCAAATCACAAATATTAATCTCAACTATAATCAAAGGAATAAGTCTTGTAAAGATTCCAGTCCACTGCATAATAATTACTGCTTCCCACATAGAAAATCAAAGCAAACGATAACCGCGCTCGATGGGTAAAGGCAGTAAAAAATACTCAATTTTATGGTGTTTTTGAACGCAAAAACGTCTCGACGCACAGTGGAACTTCATTCAATTTTAAGGCAAAAAATTACAACCATACAATTAAGTAGAAAATGAAAAACTTAATTTTTATAATGTTTACACATATGTAGAAATCCTTTTTGTTTAATTAAATGTATTAAATGTACTCTGTTATGAGTATACAGAAAATAAATGTTTATCTTGGTAATGTTATATTCTTAAAAGACACGTTAATTTACGAATTTTTTCGGCCATTATTAGAAATTAAAAACGTGTTTAGTGTATATTTACAACACATTGCGATATAAGTCACATATAACTTTATGGGTTTCAATTAGTTACAGTTACTTTAATGGTTGCTTTTAAAGTGAACGATTTTTCAAAAATATTAATCAAGCGATATACGCTTTTAGAAAAACACATTAATATATACCGATTGGAACAGAAAATCTAGTGATTTCAGAATAATATATATTTATTTTTTAATGTAAACACTTTTTTTTTCTCAAAAGACTATTCGGATCAATACGTGTAGGATATGTTTTTGGTAGCGAATTTCGTTTGCAAGATGCATAATATGGTATTTCTTTTTTTTTTTTTCTATTAACTTACTTATCATTACCAAAATATTTATTAAATCCAAAGGCTTGACGTGAACTTCGAGATGACAAAAAACATAATAATAAAGACAATTATAATACTTTGTAAAACAGTTTGAAACTGACAAATATTCAAATAAAAAAAAAAAAAAAAAAAAGTTATTTTTTGTAGTAAACGTACAATAATTTTTGTCACATAAATGTTAATAACGCATATTTAACACGAATACTTGCGTTCATATTACGACAGTAGTGTGAACGTTGACACTGTAGAATAGTTTAATAGATTTTTAATGCGTCGCAAACGTCGATTTGAGAGAGAGAGAGAGAGAAAAAAATACTTGTCCTGCCTTTAAATTTGACTCGGTTTTGCCGCCGCGTGCAGGTGATGATGACGTGGGAACTATCACTTTTGCACTCGACGTCGCGTTCGACTCGCCAGCTTGCCGTGACGGCAGTATTTATTGGAAGGAGTCTCTCCTACTTTCGCTCGGTGTCCGGTGAAAGTCGACCGACAGACCGACGCGTACGGCGTGAAAAAAAAATGTAAAAATTTTAACGCGGGCCTGTCCGGGATTTGAACCCGGGACCTCTCGCACCCGAAGCGAAAATCATACCCCTAGACCAACAGGCCGGTTGATGAAAGTAGTCGGCAAGTCGTGACTTATACCCGAGCAAAATCGATTCGCCTCGGATTAACGATCGACCGGAGTGTTGTTGATGATGACCGCCATTGGCTCGGAGAATGTGCGTCGGCGATGCGGTGTATCGGCAGCGGTATATGCTCGCATGTCCCGATGTTTGCCTAGTCAATTGGCTGCCAATATCACTTTTTTTTTTTTTATCTAGTGACTGAGCTTTGACATTAAGGGATATCTAATTTTAGACTCTGAGTGTAGTGAAGAAGCTAATGTTTGTACAACGATGATTATTTATTTTATTTTTTTAATGTACAGTTTTTCACATAGAAATAATTGTACAAGTCACGATTAGCAATCTTTTGAATCACAATTTGTCTCAAAAAGGTAGATTTTTTCAAGGAGGTCATTATTCGAAATTTTCAATAGTTTTTCCTAAATTTGGAAAAAAAACTATCAAACATTTGACAAAAAACTCCTTTTAAACTTGTTTTTTTTTTATGTCCAAACTTATAAAAATTTAAATGTAGATAGAAAATATTTTGAAAAATAATTTGGTAAAATAATATTTACAAAATACGACTATTTTTTTTATCAAACATTTTTTTTCCTGTTCTCTGTTCAAAATAGGATATAAAAAACTGGCTAAGTACAAAATAATTTTTTTGTAACATTAATTATTTTTAAAATAATAATTTTTAAGTAACATTGTGTTGAAATTTAATATATGATCAATATTTTCTTTTACCAAAATATTTCTAGCTTGTTCTTCTACAACTGGTATAATTTTCGGCTAGATGAATAATTTATAACAAGTTTCTCCATTTTGGAAATACAAATGATCCGGATAATGGCTGATTTTCGGAATATTAGTACAGAGTCACGAAGTGAAAAAAAAAAATCATGTCCCTTCTAAAATGCGATTAGGTCCTTGCAAAATCAACGCTTGGCCGTTTGTGGATGCGAGTAGACGACGTGGTGTACGTGCGTTCCCTTCGGATCGACACATTCCGACTCACCCCACTGTTTTCGATGAGATGCACGCGCACGTGTGTGTTCTGCCGAGTTTTTATTAATATTAATAGCTTCTGGTGTCTCTCGTTATACGCCAAGTAATGATTTCGGCACAGTGACGTACGCGCGAAAGACGACTAGAGCGAGGGGTGGAGAGCAGCGGTAGGAGGCGTTTTACGGGAACTGTTTTTTTTTTTTTTTCACTCGCGCCTTTCCTTCCGTTTTCGCACTCGTGTGAATACGCAGACGACGGTCGCGATAAAACTCAACCACAACGCGATTATGACGTGTTACGATGAGCCGAAATCATTGCTCGATGAAGACTTGGATGAAAATGCAATGATTTAGGGCGAAAAAAGACATTAGGCCCCTCCCCATATCCCCCAAAAAACCTACTAAACCTAGGCACCACGAGTTTTTTTTTTTTATTGTATATTTGTGTAAAAAAATAAACGTTGATGGTTGAATATAAGATAATTTGTTGCTGAGAAATTGTAGATAATCTCTCTATATGACAAAGAAGTATTATTTTTTCTCTTCTGACATCATTGGTTACAATAGCTATAAAATCATTCACTTGAACGATTAAAAAAAAATTATTCATCGAGCAAAATATTAATTTCACCACAAAAAATGCGAAGAATAATAAAAAAATGATAAAAAAAAAAGTTCTACTGGATTATGAATAAACGTTTTTATTGGTAAAAGTAATTTAAAAAAAAGTGATATTTCCAATAATTCCCGAATTCTATATTTATATACCAAAAGTGGACTAACTTTTCAGTCATAATTACACTACTGTTGATTATTATAGGTAAAAATAAAAAAATCTTATTAGAGTTACGACTACATTTCATAAACCGATTCAATAAGAATCTTGTTGTATAGTTATAACTGGTATAGTAGTTATATCTAGTTATATTTATTTTTGGTTATAATAAGGTATATTTTACTCAAATGTTGGGTAGTTTTTCCTTACTTTGGCAAAACTTACGAACACATTTGTATCATTATTCATCATTCTAAATAGCAGTTTTAATTTATTCTAAATCTAAAACACCGTGATTCTAATCAATCAAGAGCAAAAATACTGAGCTTATAAAGTTTAAAAATTACTAAAATCATGAAAATTAAACAATACTAGTAAAATGTATTTTAAAAGAATTTTAGATTTTTTGTAGAATTATCCAATTAAACTCTCTATTCAATTAATATAACTCATGCACAGGGAAGTGTGATTTCCCTTGGACGTATGTATTTTCCACTAGACCAAGAAAAAATTATAATTTTTATTTGTTTCAAGTATAAAGTCAAATTATTTAGTATGGCGAAAAAATAAAACTCATTGAAATGTTGGAAGCGTCTCCGTCTGGAGTTGAGCGTCATATCAAGGCACGTTTTAGAAACTGTCAAATTTACATACAATGAACAATTTAAAAAATAAAAATAATAATAAGTATTTGACTATATATATATATATATATAGTGCTTTTGCTAGCCCAAGCAGTACGATTTTTAACGAACAAATATATGAAACCGTTAATGAGTTACGGTTGTTTTCTGCGCGACACATCGGTGAACGTCAATTTGGTAAGCGATGACGAAAAAAATTCTGTCCTGTATGTACATTAAATTGATACGTTACTCGCGCGTTAAATGAGATTAAGTTCACAGCGAATTTGACTTCAATATTAAATTAACTAGAACTCACCATAATATTGTCAGCCATTCGGTTACCATAATTTACTTATGAATGAATTAGGATTTTCCGTGTACTATGGATTTGCATAATAACCGACTGTAGTGTAACAAGGATTTCCAAATATTTCGTTCACTGACGTTCGGTGTGCATTGTGCGTAATGCTCGGTGTTTAATAATGTTCGCGCTCGAGAACAACTGCAGGCGTGCGCTAGTTATGTATGTTTGGTTAGGACTTTTGTTAACACAGTACCCTTTTCCGACTAGCGTAAAAACGGCACAAGGCAAGTTCTGATAATGCTGAACCCGACCGTAGCATTGAAATTGTATCCCGCAGTGTCAGAACTCGGGCACCGAGTGTAATTTTTGAAAATTCTAACCACTCGATTTACGAATATAATATACGAGTATTATTATTATACAGGATGTAGCAGTATGATTTGACAAATGCAATAACTTTTGTTTTATTAATAATTTTCAACTTTTTTTATTTGAGTGATGTAAATATCACCGTCACAACCCGAAAATTTAGAGACATACAGACACATGTAAAAATTATATCACACAGTTGGTATAAAACCAAAATAAATTTTTCGTCTCCGTCAGAAACTAAAAAAAACATTATGACATCTGCAATATGTTCAATATTATTTTTGAGAAACTAAAATTATCACAATGTAATCCAATAATTCCAGTTCTTCCGATGTAAGGTGTCAGATGGCAATCATTAATTATTATGTTATAATATACAAGTTTGGAGCAGTACAGAATAGTCAACAAAAAATAATCAGTGAAATGATGGATACAAAGAGAGATATGTTCAAATCGATATGACACAGGACGCTAATCGATAGTGATGAAAGTGTACTGATCAAAAAACGGAAATAATTATTGTGTACAGATTTCGCGCGTTCCAATTAGATATATTTATTACAATATGAATCCATGCCGGATTAATGACAATCAGGCTATACTCGCGTTATTTACCCTTGGGAAGACCATAGTAGTCCGCACACTAATACAATCTTCTTACGTGTGTGTTCTATTATTTACAGTTATGTCACAAATAAATACAATTCACCAGACATAAACGAATTAAAAAGTTAAAAGTTAAGTTAATTTAAATATTTTTTACTTAATTTATTGCGTTCGATATCTTATTAACATATAAGTGAGAAACTATATATAGTTACACATATTAACATATCTTATTTACATATGAACTCAATAAATAACGAGTTACTTTTGAATAAAATCCCGTTATATTAAATCTAAAAATAAAAATTAGGTATACGATTTTTTATAGGGTATACTCTGATTTGTTAATATGTTTTGTATGAGATATAAGATGGCAAAAACCAAAAAACTACAATTAAAAACCTGAAATCATGGAAATTATAAAAAAAAAAAAAAAACTTAATATTTATCTTAAGATAAATTAGTTTATTTTTCCACAAAACTTTTAACTTCACTGAGATAACTCAAAATTCAATTAACTTGTTAGTTTTGTCAATTTATTTAACTTAACTGAGTTAAAAAAATGCATTTTCCTTCCTAACCAATTGCAATTCGCAGATAGTATGATTACTAATACAACAATAGAATATAAACAAATTAGTAAAATTTCTCAACTTGAAAATTATAAAACTAAATCCTGAGTTGAGCAAATTCAAATCGATGTTTTCTTATTATGGATTAGTTTTTTTTTCTATCGCCATTTTTTCATGTAGAAAAAATGACTCAAAACATTTATTCCCTGTAATTTTAGTCAATAGTATCATATCTTTATGTTTTAAATTGTGTTTTCAACATGAGCAATTTTTCACTGTTCTAGTTTTCCAGATAAATCGTAAAAATAACGTAAATGTCAGTAACTCGTTTGACGTTTGTTCGTGTTTACTTTGCGCAAAATTCAAATAGAGTTCTAAATTGTCGATCGTATAAATTCAAATTTCTATCAACAAAGAAACTTATTCCAATTTATAAAACAAATTGACATTTTTCGAACCCAAACAAAATGTATAACGCGAAATTCGTGGCCTTAGCAGCGTTTGAGGCTTGAAATTTCATTAAAACAACATACACACATTATTACTTATAAATTCTCAATTTCCTATCTTGTATTATGCATGTTATTATTCTTTTGTGAAATTCATAACTGTACCTAGACAGATTTTTTTTATTTTTCACTCGACTGAAATCATAGGAGCGCGTATATGTTTACTGCACATCTGTATGCACACACTCCATATTCCCGACGATCGTACAATTTTTTCAAGTATAGCGTGTGCAAATTCATAGGGCGTATAATAATAACGCGGAGAACGCTCGAAAGAACAAAATATAATATTATGAATTATTTTTACAAATCATTTCAACGCGAATGCGGTATAGTACTGTATAATATTACACGTTTTAATGTTTTTATGCCTACAACTTGAACCGCAAACGTATGTAGCGATGAAATCACGTGAAATCGTCTCACCCAACGCGAGAGTGTGTCTGTGTTTAATGTTAAAAAAAATAAATAAATAAAACGGACACCCGTACTGCAGTCCGTACTTATGATCAGAGTTCGGGATTTAAGTACTAAAAAAAAAAAAAAAAACAACATTCAAATATGCGTTTATATATTCCCCGATAAACTTAAAAGTTTCACTATAAAATATTTAAAAACAAGCGCTTAAAAAATATTTATTGGAAACAAAATAATTATTATTATTTGGAGTTTTTTTTTTTTTTTTATATTGTCAATGAATAAATTTAGTTCATATTTTTCAAATATTTACCAACTATTCATTGACGTCATTCAATAAAATGAAAAAAACAACCCCCTAAAAATAAAAAAAATCACAATGTTTTCCAGAATAATTACTCTTCCAGAATAATTATAGATCAAGTTAATGTGCGACATGATTGTGATTTACAACACAGATAATGCACACGAACAGTAGCTAAAACTATGCTCAAAATGATTTTTTGTAATTGACAATAATTATTAATACGTTTTGAATAATTACTATTCGTAAATAATGATGGACACTGTTAAGAATGCGTCCATGTAGAAAAAAATTTAAAATATGCAAAAATATTCCAAATAAAATTTTATAGTTGAATTTTTTGTGCAATAAAACTTATTTTTATATCATTTTGTTACGTTTCACCAAACCTATGAAAAACTCAAACACTAACCGAACCCTTTACCATAGTTTTATGCAGACGGATGTATTATAGAAGCTATAATTATGACAAACCAAGATAGAGAATGACAATTCGTCAGCTTAACTGAGGTGTGAATTTATAAACGTTTCACGGTAATAATGATAATAACAAAACGAAGAGTGTAGTACTCGTTCAGCCGTTAAATTTGAATGCTCTAAGAGAAAAAAAAAAAAACTGAAAAAATGCTTTGAAAAATATTTTTGAAAAAAAAACTGTTGAAATAATTATTATACTAAATTTATACAACTATTTATCTGTATTCTTTTTTTCGACCAATGAGGATTTTCGGAACGTTTTTGAAGTGTGAGAATCATGCAACATATGTTATTTAATATAAAATACAATACAACACATAATCGTAACTCGGTGTTTATCGCAGTAAATAAAGTCGAAGTTAATTGAACAAAACGACGAAGTTAATTCAAGTCAGATGAAACTCCCGACTGTCGCATTTTCTTGCGTCGTTTTATAAATAACAAGTTCTTTATCGTTTAATAACGAATGTAATGACGATAAAGTTCAACTATTACTTTAGCATTCTCGCAGAGAACTTTTTCACTATAGATACAATTCACAATCAACATTCACTGCTTTCTCCATCATTAAACGCAAAGAATACAAAATATAAATATGTCAAAGCAAAATTAATCATTTTTAAAAAAACTTTTCTTTTCCGAGAGGAGGAGATAATATTTTGATCTACATTAGATCTAAATGTACCCGATTCTACAAAATATACCTTTGAAATACTAAAAGATGTAGTAAGTTATTTAATTTAATATTTATTAAAATTAATTTTGTGGCCGAAAAGTATTGTTTTATAGCTTCCAGAAATAAAATTAAATTTTAAAATAAAAATCCATCATTTCAAAAGATCACTGGTTTAGTCCCAAAAGACTTATTACGTAGCCAATTAAAAACCACCAGTTACTCAATCCAATAGAAAGTTTTCAGGAAATAATTGTAAATTTTAATTTATGAGAAAAAAATGCACATGCATAAAATAAATCACTACATTTTCGATTCGAGTATGGTATTTCACAGTACAATGTGAAAATGTACAAGATATCAAAATTAGCAATAATTGCTTTTCAAAAACGTTATGTATGATTGAATCTTCTGGTCCCGTGAGAATGTTTTGGTCCCATGCTCTACACATGCATTATAGTACAATATTCACTGTGAAAATTTACGGATAATGTTTTCATTAAATAAGAATATTTACACAAATTTACTACAGAAATATACTGATTTCATTGGTGGACCGTCAAAATATCTCCAGAAAAAGTATCTATGAGAAAAAATTTGTCTAATCACAAATTATCTCAATATAATATATCTCTAGCGAATCTAATAAGAAATAGAAAATATCACAAAGACTAAGACGAAACATGTACAAACACTGTAGAAAAATTTAAGAATATTAAGCCAAAAATACAGTAATTTAATATGCATTGCGCATAATCTTAAACAATAAATTCGAAGCTTTTTTATTTTTAAACTAACTTTTAAACAATTTTAATTAAATTATTCACTAATTTTATTTTTATTATTTTAATAATTTTTGAAATTGTAATGATAAATGTGTAATGCTAATTTTCTTAATAAATATTTTTGTTTATATATATATCTGTTCAAAATAAATGTTGATCGTAAATATTTTTTATATGATATATTTTTTCTTCTAGAGTAATTATAGTTTTTATTTTAAGAGATACTTTAATGCAGATATTTTTACCTATACGACCGATTTCATTTCGTCGTTTGGTGCACTACGTATAAATTGTATCATTTATTTGCAACCATATTAAATTTTGTAAAATCGATAAAATCGCATCGCTGCGTGGCATCAAAAGCATCAAAAAAATCTCAGGTTGGCTCTGGTTCTAAGCCAGTGATATAGATGTGTCACGGCGCACACCTATCGCCTAACCGACGATGACGGTTCGAATAGTCATTCGATGGCAAAACAAAAGCAGAATGAACGGTAGTGTACCAAACGTCAAGTGGTAATATCACTATATACTCATATCGTATTGTGTAGTGCCACAGACTCGTAGAGAATACTTTGAAAAGTATTTTGAATAGAGGTAAAATAAAAAATAAAAATAAATAAAGTATTCGAACGATGTACATACCTACTACGCATATTCGAATACTTAAGTTATTCCGAATACTTGAAAGCATTGTTCGAATAATTTTATTCCAGAAAGACAATATAAGACGCGCGCCTATCAAACACACAGACGCACACGCACACACACATACACATACACTCGCATATATTGTTGGCTCTAGAAGAACTGTGGATTGAAATAAATATATAAATTTAACAACACACAGAATGTTATGAATATGACTGGAATTTTTATGCATTAAATTGCATGAAATATGCTTTTAAAAATATGCGTTTACGTGGCGAAGAGAAATCAAATTTAAAATTAAATAAGCTTTAAAAATGAAAAGAATTCTTCTTCTGACATTGTTTTATTCAAAATATTATATTTGAATAAAATCTTAAATTATTATTTATAGGTAAAAATGTTAATTTATTTTAAAATTTTTTAAATTTAGTTTAATAAAAATTAAAACATTGTGGGCTTTTAAAGAATTTGATAAATGTTCTAAAACAATCAAAGTGAGACTATCTTTTGTCATTGGAAGATTTCTTTGTGTTCCTTTCTTAGATTTTTTAATCTAAATTGTCGTAATCATTTGATTTTAAGATAATTTGTTTTTTTTTTTGTTTTTGTTTTTTCATGTTTAGTTGAAATATTTTTATGAGCTTATCGAAAATCATATTTTCTATTAAATTACCAAAATATAACCAAAAAATCGTAAATAAAAATTGCTAAAATATGTAAAATATACACTAAAATGTTGTAATTATATTCAAAACGATATGAAACAGATTTTGTTTAGGCCAATCATGAGTCATAGTGGGTGATTTGTGAAAAAATAATTTTTTTTTAACCCAAGGGAAGATGTGCCCCCATATCACCCTCCGGCAGGTCAGTATAATGTTTCATTTTAATGTCTAAATATCTAAGGATAGGATATACGTATATATATACTATTAATATTCTTTTAAATTTGCATTAAAGTTGTACTTATATAATTATGTAAAATTATTTTCTTCGTATTACAGGAATTCGTAAAATAATACATTTGACTTAAAATTACGATAATATGGTGTAGGAGGAAAACAGTGAGAATCCGTAAAGCACACGTTTATGAAGATAATATCTATTAAACGGGAAGAACGAGGGATTGTTGGTCTTTGCTGGACTTCAAATACCAAAAGAGGTCTAAAATATAAAAAAATTAATTGTTGAAATATGTTAAAAATATGTTGAATATTAAACGTTTTAAATATATTGTTGTAAAGTGAGACTGTGTAGTATCAAAAATCATGATACATATTTCTCTGGCGGAATGATCTGAGAGGAAAATTATAATGAACTGTTGTTGACCTTGACGTCATCTCGGTGATTTTCTCCGTGTCATAGTAAAATAAATAATAACTCGTTAGCCAAATAAATTGGTACCGTGATTAATCTTTAATCCGTTCGAAATGGTAAAGCGAGTCCCCACATAAGCATCATAATATTATATTATTATTATTATATGCGAGTAATGTGATTAATCGAGCCCGTCGAATAAAACAGCATAACATGACCGTAGAAATAGTGATCAAAGGGATAGACCTTAAACGGACACCGCTACTGCCACCGAATCACTACACGACTGCGTACAGGAACTCTCCTAAATAGGTAACGTTTTGGACGATCCAAATAATAGAAGACCTTATAATTTGTACTAGATTAATATAAAATAAATAGGCACGATAAGTTCAAACACTCTCGGCGCGAAATAATCTCAATTCGAATTTATCGTACATTTAATTATTTGAATAATAAGGGTTTTTGTTTGGTTCTATTTATTCTAAATTACACAAATATCGTAGCTGTCTAATCTGTTTGGTTAATTTTGTGAAAACACTGTATTTATACAAAGTGAGACTCGATTCATCAAAGTTTCTATGGTATTATCTATAGACAGTAGGTTAATCGTAGGCACAACCAGAGACTGGTAATATACACAAAATATTATCCAAGTTATAAGATAACATTTTTTAAATAATTATTTAAGTAGATATTGTTATTAAAATGCATAATATTTTAACATTATTTACTTTACAAAATAATTATATTTTAAATTATAAAATAAAAATTTCAAAACAACAATAAATGATGTACAAATAACTAAACTAAGTTATAAATTAATAAATACTAATGATAAACTTTTAACTGCCTACTAATGTGGGTTTCTAATTCTCTACTTTCCTTAAACTTATTGTAAGAAACATGTTTTCTATTAATTTTATGGTTCTAACAGTCTACAAAGAAAATGAAATAGAGTGAAAATTTATAAACGTATTTGATTCTATTTTAACCATTCATTATAATTAATTAGACATCTATTATTTAAAATATATACATAAATATCATGTATCTTTACATCAATAAAATAAAAAATATATGGAAAAATATACCTAGATACAAAATACAAGATACAAATGTATCTGAGATACTGAGCGCAACTAGTGTGATGTTGGGGTAGAGGCATAGATATGTGAGTCGATCGTCTCCCATTGTAACAACACGTACTTAATGCACGTAATGCGTGTGGATAAAAGTGACAAAAGGAGTGCGTACCGTAAAAAGCAATAACCGTACGGAATCTAGCAAATCAACACAGACAACGGCAACACGAGAATAGATAATTATTACACAGATACTTTTACCTATATTATACCCACTGTCGTCGTTGGTATTATTGTACACCTACGCGACGACGTCCGTTTCCGACTCGCTCTTCTTCCCCCTCGTCGTCCGCAATGGTTTTTACTACTCGACAAAAGGGTGTGAATAGAAGGAGGGCATGTGTTTTTTTTTTTTTTTTTACAAAATTGCCTTTTTTTCGTCTGATAACTCGACAAAACCAAAAAAATAAATATAATTTTAAACTAAACGTGTTTTATATAGCATTATGTTCTATAATATTCATATTTTTATATTTTTTAATAACATTTTGTACCAACTAAAATTATGATCTATTAACAATACCCAGTACCGATTAACTTACAAGCAATCACTGATGTAATCAATTACTAAATGTCAAAAATATAGAAAAACAATTTTCGGTATTATATTTTAAGGTAAAACGCAAATAAAAAGTCCCCAGAGCGGTCTTAGTGCTTTCAAACGAGCACGCTAAGACGTCCTTAGGCAGAATTATGAGGTTAAAATTTCACCATTTTTTCTCCACAGCTAATATTATTATTATGATGGAAACACTCGGATGGTGGACAACGTTCTCGATAGAAAAAAAATATCTAATTTTCACCGTAAAAAATCGAGAACAAACTTCGATTTCGACGAGTACTCGGAAACGGTGGGAGAAAATTACGATTTTCAAAAGTCGCGGTACTCGGGAAACGTGCAGGCTCGACCACGCACACCGACACGGCGATAAAGAGTTTCTCGGCAAAATAAAACCAAAAAAAAAAAAAACAACCCCTCGATAACACTATCAACGGTAATAACAATAACGGTAATATACAGGCTACACCACGTTGGCCGTGCGGGAATCACGTGCGCGGCGGCGGTCCGAGAGTGTCCGTGTTTTCGTTTCGTGGCCAACCGCCGAACGAGGCCGTTTAAGGTTTGTGATTTTCTGAAATCCTTCTTATTTTTCGCACTATTATTATTATTATTGCTTTTGTTATTATTGCTATCGTGGAGACGGTGGTCCTCGTCCGTAGAATATGTCTAATAAAACCTCCGGGATAACTGTCTCGCACAACAACTGCGACGCGCACGTACACGCTGGAGAAAGAGGGAGGTGCAGAGTATGAAGGAGAGTATGTGTGCGTGCGTGTGTGTGTGTGTGTGTGCGTGCGTGTGTGTGTGTGTGTGTGTGTGTGTGTGTGTGTGTGTGTGTGTGTGTGTGTGTGTGTGTGTGTGTGTGTGTGTGTGTGTGTGTGTGTGTGTGTGTGTGTGTGTGTGTGTGTGTGTGTGAAGAACGTCAATAAAAACGATTGAAAGGACGAGTGTGTTTGTGCGTGTGAATTGAAATAAGAAACACAAATAGGATACGAAACTAGTGACAGATGAAAGGGACGGGAAAGAAAAGGAAGGAGAAAAAAAAACGGACGAGATGGCGAAATATGGAAGTCAAATAATGATAAAAAAAAACACACACACACACACACACGAACGGTATAGGTATGGGAAATATTGTAACGCGAAAAGGTCACGACTGGATGGGAATGAGAAAAGGTATGACAAAAAAAAAAAAAGAAAAAGAACCTCGGGCGAACCCGTCTAGCGGTAAGACGGATATGAAATTATATTCCGGCAAAAGTTAATGCGTCTGTGTATTTTCAAACTACGAGCGTATGTATTTACCGAACACGTTTACCGCTCGGTTACTGATCGAATTATCGAATAACGGCGCATATTCGTCTTTATTTTTTTTTTTCTTTTACTGTGCAACAAATACACCTATCCACTGACACGATAAAGTTGATGTTAAGACGTTTATACTTTAAAATAACGATTAAATGTGTACACTATACACTTGTGCGTGCTAAAACACGGCTAAACGCGCATGGAAAATATGGACACATTTATTGGGAAACAAATTTATTCGTAAATATTATTTAGAAAAATTTCAATTTTACCTCATAATATTTGTTAATAATTAATATAAAATAATATGATAAAAGCGCATCGTAATTTAAGATTTTTTTAATAGAACGTAGAACGATAATGCGTTTGAAATTTTCAACAGCATAATCTGCATTTACCTGGAGCGATTAAGTTCTCGAATCGCTTAAGGAAAAAACTTCTTTGTAAAATTAACGTTTTATATGAATACAAATAAAAAATAATTGTTTTTGCACCAAATTCATACAGTCTCAATTTAACAGATATGAAATGCGAAGATATTTTTTTAGAAAGTCGTAGGTGGATTTCTTTTCTCAAAAACTACAGAAAAAAAAATAAAATATGAACGCGTGTAATTAAAAATCGGAAAGTATACAAATAATACGTTCAAAGTAAAATATTTGTATTTTGAGTAAAGACATTGAGAGACAAATTTTAAGAATATGTGCAATACTATTACGCCTAAAAAACATACAAATTCATAAAAAATCCTACTCAATATTACTGTTACAACAAGGACTATAATACACAACTATCAAGCTTCAAATTTGGCTTGAGAATAATTATTTTCTTATATAGCTACGTATCATTGTTGTTTTTGTTATATGTTTATGCAATATAGTTTCATTTTATAAATATTGTCAACGATTCATTGTGTGTCTAACAAATTTTTCGAACATTTTAGAACTGACCTTGTTGAAAAGATAAATTATTTTCGGAAATTTAACGTTATTAAAATGATAAAATACTTTTTAAAATTGATCGAACAATAAGTTCATGAACCGACTGTCACTATCACGAGATAAATTCAATAGAACATTACGTCTCGTTACTGCGAAAATTTTTCTCTGTATTAAACTAACGCGAACAATATAGTTGTGGTTTTGTAAATGTTGAGAAGTTATTTTAGACGTTAAAATGTGAAGTATTTCAGGTGTATCATCTGCTTAAAAAGTAACCTCTATAAACAAAAGACAATAATATGTAGAGAGATGTATTAGAAGACTAATGTTAAATCCTGTTCAAAATTCATGATTTATAAACGTTCTGTTCAGTAATTTACGTTCCATAACTTCGTATAAACACGTGAAATAGAAATCCATCTAACTAGTACTCAAATGGAGGGGGGGGTATATCCTGGACTCCTTCCGACCCAAATTGGTTGAATATAATTATTAAAACCTTCATTTCAGAAGTTCAGTAAAAACTATGACTGAAAATAAACTTAATAGCTTAGTGGTGTTAAGATCCATCAAACTGAACTTCTGAAGAATTGACAGACTAAAAAAAGCAGGACAGATTTCGCACTATGGGTACCTTTTGCTCCTCAAGTGGGATATGGTGGATGTGTTAAATTTAAAAAAAACGATAAATCATATATTTTGTAAAATGATTCTTGGCACGAACTTTTATTCATATTAAAACAATTTTACTTAAAAATTATGAAGTTTATTAGTAATATGAAAAAAAAATTGTACTCAACCAGTTTTTTATCTCACTATTACCTAAGAATAGAAAATGCGAGAAATAAGTGATTGAAAACATAAGAAAAAAAAATGTGAAATATTCAAAAATGTTATTCTCAAAATATTTTTCAGATTATTGTCCATCTATAAGTTTTTATCAAATTTTAGGTAGTTTTCCCCAAATATTTAAAAAAAACTGTTGAGAAATTTAAAAAATAATCTCCATCTAGGGGAAAATTCCGATTAAAAAAGTTACTTTTGGACAATTATTTTTATACTAAAACGTGTAAAAAATAAAATAAAATAATAGACATTACTGTAAAAACATTAGCTTCACTCAGAATCTAAAATAAAAGCTCTAATTTTTAATTGTTAAAATTGTATTGTTTATATATATATATATCCACAGAATTTTCACATACGGAACTTACTATTCATATGACATTTGTCGCTTTTTTTTCTGTTTGTTTCTTAAAAAATATTAGACTACCTCCTCGACAAATATCTGCCGTCTAACAACAAGTGCGGTAAGATTTTAAATCGTAATCCGATTTTTACTGTCGTGTATGAACAATAATCAATCCTTAAATCGTTAAGGTTTGAAAAAAAAAAAAACATCACGAGATAATTGGAAATTAAATCGTAAAAATAAGGACATATTATTGTTATATTCTGTATGTCTGCATCAAGGCGAAAAAACTTATGCCAACTGCCTACGACGTACATCACAAACGAGTTTTACAGATTATTTGCCGACAACAATATCACAATATACGTCATACCTATACGCATACCGTTACGAGAGAGCTTTCAAACGATTTACGCGCATTTACATATTATTATTATTATTATTATCGCATCAATAAAGTAAAACGCCACTTGTAACATCACACGACCGCTTAAACGACACACACACACACACACACACACACACACCGGCTCTGCACCTAAACACTAACGTAAAAATATTTATTATGTATCATACGCCGTGCGACGTACGGCATTAAAACACGACGTATAATAATAATTTTGTTTCGCGTTTGGAATTCACCCGTGTTTGTTTATCATACGCATACATGAATATTTCAACGATCTCGTAGTGTTTTTTTTCCCCTGTTTTTCTTTCTTTTTTTGTTTTTTTTTTTTTTTTCATGACTCTGTCGAATGCGTGAATCCTCTCTCACCGTGCACTCCGCTAGTCTGTGTGTATTCACCAGACGTTATTTTTTGTCCTCGACATATTACTATTATTATTATTATTATTATTATTATTACATAGGTATACGTCGTTTAGTATGTGTTTCATAAGTACCGTATTGCCGCCTGATATCTCCGTGGCAAATGTGTGTGTGTGCATTAAAACACGGTTGTTTTCACCGTTTATCTACGGGAAAGTCTGATTTAATATGATATAAAATTCAAAAAAGCCGAACATACTTCGCACGATGGGTGTTCTTCGCACGACGAGTATTCTTCGCGTCTCGGGTGTGAAGCTCTTGCAGGTGGGTGTATTAAATTTTAAAGAAACGATAAATCATTTCTTCAATAGAACGATTCTGAACGAAGAAAGTTAATAATATAAAAAATAAATGAAAAAAAAAATGTCTTCAAATCTGTTGAGAATTTAAAAAAATGACCACATTGAAGTACTATTTAAAGCCATTTTATGATAAAAAAAATGCTGGGCTAAACTTTAACGTGTGTTTTACAGAACGGGAAAGTGTTAATAGAAAAAAATAAATAAAAAAATAAAATCCATTGTCAACCCACTAGCTTATTCCCTCCAATTGCAATGTAAATAATTATTATTGAATAAAATGATTACCTCAAAAATTACTAAATCATATGAAAAACTAAGTTACATAAAACCATATTTTTTCATAACATTTATTTCATCAAACTAAAATATTATGCGCTGTACATAACTATTTTGACCGCATTCAAATATAACATTTATTTGTTGGGGAGACTCCCTAACAGCACAGACCTTCCCGGGTACCACCTATATAGTACCCAATTGAAACCTACTGTAAACTTCCCGGTGGGAAGCATTTTAATCATCCTAGGCCCTACCCATGTTGCTCCCTTAAAAGCTTCGAAGAATTTAGTCATGACAAAATATAATATTGTTATAGTTTACTAATCCAGATATATATATAATTGTATGATACAAAGTAAACAATCAATCATTAAAAATTACAATTAATTGTTTTTAAGTATTTATAGGTATCTGTAAATATTTATATCAGCTGATTATAATACAATTAAACGTTTTAGTAAAACTGTTATTAGATAAATAATTAAATTCCAGACCCTAATATGCAGCATGACAGACCATTACAGGCAATTCGTAAGATATTTTGAATTGGGTCCTATAAACTTCCTGTCGAGTAGGTCTATGAGTAGTCTCAAAACGGACATTAGAAAGTCTGTAGGCAGTCTTCAGACCCTCCCGGAACCAAATTGGTAACATTTATCCATAGTCCGTGAGTCTTAATAGACCATCTTATGACCTAGGAAGGTCTTTGTGCTATTAGGGATTATATGAAACATACTGTTTACGTAATAACTAAAATAATTTATTTTTAAAAATAGAAAAACGATTCGTACTCTTGTACCTATACTTCGTATAATCAGACGCGCTCGACATCAAAACCGAATATTACGCATAATATAAATTATACATAAATAGTACACGTATAGAGTACAGTAAGTTCAATGTATGGAACATATGGAAACGTTTTACATATGAAATACAAGAGTTATCTTCCCATATTATACTGAAAATATATAATGCATCTCAACTTTGAGACTCTAAACTTAAATATTTATATCTGTTAAGCTATTGATGGAAAAAGAAAACCTAAATAGAAACATTTTCAGAAAAAAATATTTTCTTTCAGAATACCTATTGAGTTTATTATTACAATATTGTTTTTACTATTAATATTGAACAAAACGATTTCAAAATTTTCACAAGACAAAATAGCACAATTGTTTCTTTTTTTTTTTTAATAAAAATGTAACACTGATATTGTTTTAAATTGTGAGGAAAAAAAATGTTTAAAAAAAAAAACCATCAACAAAGAAAATTCTTATTTACATAGACAAAAATGTTGGAGCTCCTCGTTTATGATATGTATAAAACATAGATGTACGTAGACAAATCGAAATTTATGACGACACGCAAAATGGTCTCCGGCTTTGGACGGGAAAAAACTCGTATTAGAAAAAGAAACGCGACGAAAATATTTTTATCGTTCGGCGCGCGAATATATGGCCATTTCATCTTCGGATACCGTCGTAAATTTTTTATGGATGGGTCCCTGGCTCGTCATAAGGACACTAGCCTACCGCACCCGCGAATTTGACTTTATTATCTATTTGTAACTCGATTTTATAGGGGTAACAACATCTTTATACCCCTCCTATATTATATATGTACGCAATAATGTAACCGACAAATATAATAAATATTTAATTGTTGAAAACTATTATTATAACACTCTCGAGTAATTTTACGTTGTAGTAAAGGAAATAACTCGTAAATTGTTTTTGTAATTTTCAAAACTAAAACGTTTATTAATGAATACCATGCGAAAATCGTATACGTTTCTCGTGTTGAATCGACTGTGTAACCACTACAGAAATGGATGCGTAACGGATATATCGAATTGATTTTGTGTTAGTATATACCATGTCACTCTTGTCGAGTTTTCGAATGTTCCGAAAATTACCAATAACGTTATTTAATTTTACCAATTCAAAATATCAAAATTAAAATCCACGGGCACAAGCATGATATTTTTTAAATGGATTTTTGAAATTGAATGTCAATACAATAATAATATTGTCGACTTAAAATAAATAATATGCAACTCTACATTGACTCGCCCGACTTGTTAATAGCGATTAAAGTTATCAAATTTCGTATTTAAAATAGGGAGGAGTAGCCATTTCAAAAGAAAAGTTTGGATCACTACAGGACAGCCTTAAGTTGATGTGAAAAAAATAAGTTATTGAAAACATAGCTTTTAAAGTAAGTTGAACATTCTCCAAAAAAAAATTCTAAATTTTTCCATTTTTGCGGCCAACATAAGGAGTGAGCATGCCTAATAAATTACCCTGTTTTATGGTGATACTACTGTAAATTAAAGTAAAAAATTCAAAATTCTATTTTAATTTCTTGAAATTTATAAGGTTTCATTTCAAATAATAATTACTTATATATTAAAATAAACAGACAACTCTGTCTACGGCTACCTGTTTAATTTTCCTTTAGAAGGCAATAATGACTGTAAAAAATAAACTAAAATATACATTTTTTTTTATATAATTTATATTTAGGTAATTGTGTATATTGTACAATAATATTGTCTCATTGGCAGTAAATGTTTGATATATTATAATCTGTTCACATTAACTTATAATTTTTAATTTGGTTCTATTGATCATAAATTATCATCATAACTAATAAAGTATATCGTTCAGTTATAAATAAATAGTTATTATTTAGAACATTTTTCTAATAAAAAATCATAAATTATGATTTTATAAAAGTGGTTTTTAAATTAAAAAGTGTATATTATCAAGCAAGATACGTTTATTTAAAAAAGTTACTTTAAAAAAATTTTGGATTAAAACCTTATCATACTAAACCCTAGTTTTATATGAAAAAATTTCCATATGATTTTTGAATTTTTTGTTTGACTATTAGAAATATATGTATTTATGAAGAATGGTGTATTATATTTTAGGCTCATTATATCAAAAATGTAAAATGTTATTTAAAAAGAACTATATATTTTCAAAATTCTAAATTTATTCCAAAACACTTTAAGATTCTGAACGAAATGAAGAAGCTAGTGTTTTTACAATGATGTTTTTTTTTCTGTGTACAACTTTTCGTATATAGAAATACTTGTCCAAAAGTTTCGATCAGTAACTTTTTGAAACCGGATTTGCCTTCAGATTGTACTTAAAGAGGTCATTTTTTGATTTTCTCAATTCTTCATTTTTTTTTTTTTTTTTTTGAAATAACTACCCAAAATTTGACAAATACGATTCGGAAACCATCATTTTTTGATCTAAATTTTATGAAAATTTAAACATATATAAAAAATCATATAATAAAGATTTTGAC
>JAIPRM010004252.1:0-23481 GCA_025469315.1 Stegophylla sp. TES_Ste_2020 | reverse complement strand
ATCTTTTTCTTTATAATTATACCATACATTAAAAATATTTATTTGATTTTTAATTTGTATTATTAATACGTATAAATTAAAGTATAAATTTTTCTTTGTTTTTCTAAAAATTTGAATATTAATTATTAAACAGAAGTTGTGGATTTTTTTATACAGGATATTATATTCTAATTTAAGTATTATTTTTGTTTCCATAACTTTTTCTATTAAAATTAAATTACATCATAGGAGGAGGTAAAACCATTCTGAACTTAACTTTTGTGGCCCATCCACAAAAAAAGTTCTGGACACGCCACTGCCTACGAGGTAATAATATAAAATAAATTAGGTTGGTGTCGTGAATGTGTCTTTTAAAGGTTTTAGTATTAAACTCTACCACTACCATTTTTATATCAAAATCACATGCTTTTTTCAATGCATTTCGGAGTTTTGAACATCCTTAGAGACCCTTCAAATTTAGATAGGGTGTTGAAATATTGCCTTTTGAGAGATTCTGTACGTATTTTACTCCACCCTCACCACTTTTTTTAATCAAAATTTCGTGTTTATTGTCAATCTTAAATTATTAAAGTCGTGAAAACAAAAGGAAATCCGATTTCGATCAGATTATAATATAAGTAAAACCACCGAATAAAGGGAAAATTTAACTCTACTGATGGAGCTCATTGGCTCGCAGTATAGTTTATTTATTAATTAAAATACATTTCGCTTCTATAGTCATGAATCAAAATTACGACGTACAAGTGTATGCCGAGTATGTTACAATTGGGAACACGGCATTGTTGCGATGCCACGTTTCCGCTTACGCTTCTAGCTACGTGATGGTCACGTCGTGGACTCAGGACGACATAATTCACTTTTACCCGAACGTGGATTCCGGCGGAAAGTATCTGGTCCTGGGAAACGGCGATCTGTACATTAACAACGTGGACTCTAGCGACGAGTATAAAAGTTACACGTGCAGAACGGTGCACAAGTTAACCGGTGAAACCAAAACTAGTGCTTTTCCCGGCCACATTACGGTCAACGGTGATTTTTGAATACGCGTTACAGGTGTTTTCGACTCGGTATTAAAAATATATAATGATTTCAGAGCCTACTGGAAGTCAGCGGCCGAGAGTCGTCGTGGAAACGGATAGTAGAAAACACGTAAAAGTGGGCGACGACCTGACGCTGTCTTGTTTGTCTCAAGGATTTCCCGTGCCGAAGTACAGGTGGTACCGGGAGAACGGAGACGTACTCAAAGCTTTGGCCCACGATCCGCGCTTATCGATTCCCATCGCTGGACTGTTGAAAATCGAGAAAATCCGTTTAGACGACGAAGGGAAATACGTTTGCATATCGAATAACAGCGTGGGCGAAGAGACGGTTCATCATAGCGTCTTTGTTACCGGTAAGTATACGTCAATTGATAGGACACGATTTTTTTACGAACAGGATCGTTATTTATTTTTTTTTCCACTTCAGAGCCGCTCTCCGTCAACATCGTTCCGCAAAAAGTCGTTGGTTCTTCTCTGCTAGATCCCACGAAATCCGTTCAGTTTGTTTGCACGGTCAACGGACATCCGATCAACCGGATCATGTGGTATAAAAACGGACAACCCTTGATGCAGCTAAGCGGCAGAGTACGCGTGACGTCATCGCTGCACAAACAAGAGCTGACGTTGTCGTCGTTGAATAAAGACGACCAAGGGATGTACCAATGTTTCGGAACCAACGACTGGGATATGGCTCACGACAATACGCAATTACTTCTCGGAGGTAATATGACATAATGAAAACTCGTGTACCTGTTTATCACGAATTGAACCTAACTCGCATTTGTAGACATCGGACCTGAACTCGTCTATTGGTTTACCGAGCAAACCCTACAACCGGGGCCGTCTTTGTCTCTGAAGTGCGTGGCGTCGGGAAATCCTCTTCCTCAATTCACTTGGACGCTGGACGGATTTCCCATACCGGAGTCGAACAGGATTTTGGTCGGTCAGTACGTGACGGCGCACGATGACGTCATCGCTCACGCCAACATTACCTCGTTGAAAGTCGAGGACGGCGGAGAGTACACGTGTATCGCGCACAACGAAATCGCTCGGGTCTCGCACTCCTCCCGAATAAACGTTTACGGGATGCCGTTCGTAAGAGAAATGCCCGGTGTTCGCGTAGTGGCCGGGAAACAACTCGTAGTCAAGTGCCCGGTAGCGGGTTATCCGATCGAATCGATTAGTTGGGAGCGAGGTATTAGGACCCATTTGTATATTTTCGTGCGTATTTTAAAAAGTAGTTAGGTATATATTTTTTTATTTTTAGACGGAACGATATTGCCGGCCAATCATCGTCAAAAAGTCTACGGCAACGGAACTCTGACCATCGAACAGGTTCAACGTCAAACGGATGCCGGTACTTATACGTGTCAGGCGAAAAATCATCACGGTCATTCGTCCAGGAGAGATGTGGAAATTCAAGTTTTAAGTATTTGCTTAAAATTAATTCTGTGTTGAAATAATATCAAATATTGATAATTATTGGTTTTCAGTTCGGCCGAAAATTTTACCGATTCCGCCGATGACTAACCTGTTGGCCGAGGGAATGCGAGCGGCGATTTCGTGCCAGATCGTAGAAGGCGATCTTCCCGTCATGTTCACGTGGACCAAAGACGGCGACGGAGTGAACGTCGGTTTGGCAGTGGGAACGACGACGAGAAATCACGACGAATATTCTTCGTCGTTAATTATCGACCGCATCACGGCCGAGCACGCGGGAAACTACACGTGTATTGCGACGAACGCGGCGGGAGAAGAGAGATTTACAGTACCGCTGACGGTGAACGGTTAGTGCTCACCTTATACACGTCGGTTTTCAAATTTAAAATTTAAATCAATCGGTTTCAGTGCCTCCGAAATGGACCGTTGAACCCGAAGACACCAACGTGGTCATGGGTCTTCCGTGTATGTTACACTGTCAAGCGGAAGGATATCCTACGCCGACGGTGGTTTGGAGGAAATCTTTTGGTATTTAATAACATTTGAAATACATTTTTTTTTTTTTTTTTTTTTTTTATTATTAATTTTAAATCTAACACAATGTCGATTAAGATTATATCCAAACGGCATTCGATTATTGTTTTGGGACAACGCAGTAAATTTGATTTTTCAGCATAGATTGTGGTGATACTATTGTATACTTCGTTTAGTCCGATGTGTTGACACTGAAAATATTTAAAAATTGTATTGTATAATATATTTTAATATGTATTATTAATTCTTCTTCTATTATTTATGAAATTTCTTTTTTTTTCAATCTTTATTCTTTTTAAGCTTACATTTAAACAAATAAAAATATCAAATAATATTCAATCTCTTCGGTTATTCAGGGAAAAATTTTCCAATTCCAAGAAAACTGAAATTAAATATTAAAAAATTGGTGAAATATGCACTTAAAATTCAAATATAAACGAAATATGCACTTATATCGAAAAAAGAGTTAAATATGCAAAATATGCAAATTAATGAGAACCGTATACAACTCCTGGTGTTATGAAACGCATTTCTATATTACTTAGCTATGTTTTGAATGATTTTTGAAAAACATGCTAACTCCTATAAGTCCCTAGCCCTAGTGATGAGGTTTTATTCGAAGAGTGAACTCCGTTCACCGACGCGTTACTCGTTAGTGGACGTGACTTTTACCAGTATCGTTACCATCTCAAATTCTTAAAAAAAAAAAAAAAAATTGTGCATCGAGTCATGAGTAATACACTATATAATAAAATATTCATCTGTCACGTGTTGCTAATTTCTAGTAAATTTTGCACGTTTTCAAACTGACGAAATTAAAATAAAAGTGTTATGTGCGTTTTCGGTTTCAGGCGATTCGATCAGTGAATACAAGGATTTTTTATACGAACCGAACGTGAATTTTTTTAGAAACGGAACATTGGAGTTTTTACACACCAGTAAGACTAACGAAGGTAGATATATGTGCGAAGCCAAAAACGGTATTAGTCCCGGATTGAGCAAAGTCGTACAGTTGAAAATCAACGGTAAATCGTATATATAATAATAATAATAATAATAATAATAATAATAATTACATTCTTGCGCTGCAATAACGATTAGTAATAATAATTTAATATTGTCCTTTTATATTGAATTTCGACAGCTCCCGTGAAGTTCATACAGAAGACCAAGCAAATTCAGGTGAAACTCAACAACGAAGCTCACATACAGTGCACAGCTGTCGGGGATAAACCGTTGAAAATCACCTGGAAGGGATCGACTAACATGCCGATTTTAAAAGACGTAGATCGAAGGTAATAATTAACATGTATACTGATTAATAATTATGAATATACTGACTTTAATTTAAATCAAACAACTTCTTGTGTCCAGTTTAATGTAAAAAAACATGCGTTGGCTCTGCAACCTGTGTGGGAAATTAATTATTTATTAAAATACTACAAATTAAAAAAAAACTAATACCCCATCAATCGAATTAGCTAAAGAACTCAAACTTCAATCCCTAGCCGGTAGGAGGTTTAATAATGATATTTTTTTTTTCTTTATAAACTGTTAAATAACAAAATTGATTGTCCTGAGCTATTAGAAAAAATTCCACTAAATGTACCACTCCACAAATACATTTTATGCGCAACCAAAAAAACAAAACTATAAACATTATGCCGCCCATGAATAGAATTCTCTTAAATGGTAATACTATATTGACTTTTTTTTTTTGATTCACCAAGCAAGTTGAAAAATGTTCTAAGCAATCATTTATAATCATTTACTTATTGTAATTATATATTTTAACACTTATAGCTTAACTAATATGTCTTAATTTAATACGTAATTATTTGAGATTATTATCTAAATTTTTTACTCATGTTATCTGTACTTGCTATTTACTCTACCATATATCTGTACTCTTTGCCCTAAAGGGCGTTTATTATTTATTGTAAATTTTCCTCTTAACAATAAATTATTATTATTATTGATTGATTCGATCACCTTCGTCCGTTAAAATATAAACGCAGGCAATGTTATTCTCGATAAGTTTTTCGAATTTCAGTGGTAATAAGTAAAATTTAACCTGTTGAAAATTAAAAATAATTTTTTCAATTGTAATACAAAAGTAAAATAGCTTTGACAAATAAAATGGAAAAAAATATCAATGTAATTATAAATGTTACCAGAAATGTTGACGTTTAGAAAATGGTGACAATTCCTAAATATGGCAAGGAAATGATGCCATTGCCTAGGAATTATCATCGTTTCCTAACGATAGCAGGTTATGTTACTAAATATATATTTTAAGATTTTAACAATTAATAAATTACAAAAATTATATTTTTTTCAGTATATCGGTAAGATATATGTAACGGTTAAAGACCATCTTTTTTTTTGAAAAAAATTTAATACAATATGTTTATCATATCGAATAAAATATAAGGGGAAAAATTAAAAATAAATATTTGCTTATTTTATTTCTATGTAATTTTTTCATAGATTTCATCACGAAAATTATTCAAAGAATATTATGTTCACTAATAATAATTAGAAGAGACAGAATTGTTTAATAACACGAGATCGCAAAAATTATGTAAGATTTTTTTTTTATTAAACCGTATTTTTCATTATTCGATTTTATGTATCAGCTAAATACAATTATTATTCGACGTCAAACTTTTTAATTTTTAATGATTTAAAACTTTCGAGTTTGTCCGTTAAGTTAAAAGCTACTGATGTTATCAATTTAATTCCAAGTCGCGCAAAATATGCGACTTAAGATTTTATTAAGATTATATATACGTTGGTACTGTACTTCCATTTAAAATTTATCGAGTTTTAATTAATTAACGGTGAAAAAAAAAATAAATAAATAAAAATACGGATCGCACCCTCCCCCCTTCTCACCTTTCCACATTTTAAACTTTCAATCAATAAATAAAGTTTTGCGAAAAGCTTTGGATATTTTTCTTAATAATTAACGTTATGTGCAACTAGGTTAGTTTTCAAGGGAATTGTTCCCCTATAATATTATTTAAATATAAAATTGTAATCAATGTTAATGGGGGCACTTTACGAGAATTCATTAATTAGACATTTTCTACAAGTTAACATTTTTTAATGTAGTTATTTGTAGATAAATAAAATAATTTAGCATCGCATATTCAACAATATGAATTTTCAAAGAGGTTATAATATTTTATAGTTGAAAAGGATTTTTTTGTTTCAATGCTCATTGATAAAATTTCCATAAATACGGTTTAAGGGGGAAGGTGTCCAGACACCCTGAACACCCCCCCCCTTGGTTGCGCCACCACTGAACCTTCGGGTCCCGAACTGATTGTTTTAGGTTCACCATAAGAGAAACGTCCAAAGACAACGGAATCATGTCGGAACTAGGCATATCTCCGGTGTACAGGCACGACACGGGATTTTTCAAATGCGTGGGAAACAATTACTACGGGCAAGACGAATACTCGATTGAACTCGTCGTACAAGGTACGGAAAAAACTTTTATTTAATGTAAACTCAGTAGTTTAGTAGTTCATTTGTTTTGTTTTGTGTACGCAGAGGCGCCGGAAAGTCCGAAAGACATTAGAATTGTAAATCAACAGAGCAGATCTATGGAAGTGACGTGGAATCAACCGTACGACGGAAACAGCGTCATACTGAACTATATAGTCCAGTACAAACTAGTGGCGTGTAAGTTGCTGGCACATTAATCGATAGTCTCAAACGCACGCGCTTTTTAAGTGCAATTTTTTCAGATTCTGAACGAAGTGAAGAAGCTAGTGTTTTTGCAATGTTGTTTATTTATTTTTTCTGTGTACAACTTTTCCTATGAAAATACTTGTCCAAACGTTTCGATCAGTGACTTTTTGGAACCGGATTTGCCTCTAGAGTCTAGATGATACTTACTTTAGAGAGGTTATTTTTTTAATTTCTCAATTCTTCAATTTTTTTTTTTTTTTGGAAAATTTGACAAAAACGACTCGAAAACCATCAATTTTTTGATCCGAACTATATGAAAATTTAAACATAGAAAGAAAATAATATGAGAAAGATTTTGGCGCAAGAAAATTTTGAAAATGTGAAAAAAAACATTTTTGGACATTTTTTTTCCTCATTTATTTTTTATATTATTAACTTCCTTCGTTCAGAATCATATTTTATTGAAGAAATGATTTATCGTTTCTTTAAAATTTAATACACCCGTCAATAGAATCTCACCCGTCGTGCGAAGAACACCCCGACTAGCGAAGTACACATTTTTTTTTTTTTTTTTGTGTGTGAAATTATTTAAAATAATAGTGAATTAAATCCTCAACTAAAATTTTTGAAATTGTGTTCCTGATTAATAATTCGTAAAAGTCTATTTGACACACGCGCTTAACTGTTGAATTATATTGTCGATTTTACACTGCTAAGAACCGTTGTGTCGTTATTCCTCATCCTTAGCTCTGTGGCAAACGGATCCGGCCAAAGTCATAGTGGCTGGCACTCAAACGGCCACGATTATCGAGGGGTTGACGCCGGCCACGTCTTATCACGTACGAGTGGTGGCCGAGAACGCTATTGGACTGAGTGAGCCCAGTGACGAGGCGCAGACGATCACACAAGAAGAAAGTAACTATTTTCAAATCTTTGTTTCTGAAAATTATATTTTAATCATTTTTACTCAATCATTTTATTTACTATTCAGGGTCGTTTATCAAAAGCGTAATTAGGAATATTGTTAATAAATAATAGAGCTGTAAATATACATGTCAAAAACCCCGATCAGAATTTAATATTTCCATAAGTGGTGGATTCAAGGAGGAGGGGTGGGGGTAAATACCTGCCTTAAACTTATGATATTATAGCATATAATACTATGAACCCCTCCCCCCGCCCTCTTGAATAATATCTTGGTCTGCCACTGGTTTCTACAAATTTTAAAAATCAATACTTATTATCATCAATACAATTATTATGATTTATCTACTTTTTTTCTTATTTTTTCCAAGAATAAAGAAATTCTAAGTAGCGTGTTTTCTAACTCTTTAAAATTAAAAAAAAAAAACTGAAAATAATGTGTACTTTTAACAAATAACAAATACCTAAATAAATAATTAAAGAGATATGGTTTATTTTTTACATAATTATTATATAATTTACTTTTCTTTTGGGTTAAAAAGAAAATATAATTCTTACTTATAAACAGTGATCGCCACAATATTTCCGGTGTTGACTTTAATACAGGGGTCTTCAACCCGCGGCCCGCGGGCCACATGACTTGTCTTTATTTGCGGCCCGCGATCACATTTTAAGTTTATTACATATTTTTCCTATGTTGATAAAATTAAAATGACTATACTATCGAAATAATTGGGAGATATGCGACGCGAAGTCACCCAAACACCCGATAAACTAACTTACACTTGTATACGAGTAGACAAAACGAAGGTAGACCCATAAGGCCATAAATAACAAAATTTATGGGGGGGCAGCAATTTTGTTTTTTTTTTTTTTTGGGGGGGGGGGAGATGGAGTGTAAAAATTTTAAAACTAGGCTTGTGAATTCGTGTAAATTGCGTGCTAAATATCTTCACAGATTGTTTATGGATTTTCCATTGGGGGGAGGAGGGGGCTAGCCGAACGTACACGAATTTCACTATATACTATAGAAATAATTAGGTATAGCTATCATAAAAGAAAACAGTAAAAATATTCTTCAGAGCTTCAAAATTCTATATACGATTGTGCGGCCCGCGAGATTTTCGTGAAAATAAATAATGGCCCTCTGCCCAAAAAGATTGAAGACCCCTGCTTTAATATATATATTTTAAATTCTGAGAAACCAGTAAAATGTTGTTGGTTTTAAAATAATGTTTCTTTATATAGTTAAAAACTTTTTCGCATAAAAGAACGCTCCAGAAATATCAACTTACTGCTTTTCGAATATCATAAAAAAATCGTTACTTACTGGCAATATTTTTTTTTATAATTGGAATTGAATGTTTGATTTAAGACGAAATTAGTTCGTTACATAATGCTGAAATTACGTTATTGTGTGCTGTTTTTAAGATACTGACCTTAAATATTTTTTCGAAGGTTATTTAATAACTTAATAATGATACGTCTTTTAGAAAAATGTCGTCATACTAACAAATGTCTTTTTTAGTACAATATTTTGCATGTATTGTATGTAGATAATTATACAGGTACATACTTGGGGTGATTTATTTATGCTTTCATTTACAAAAGTTTATTTATCGAGGATTGTATTCTCTTTGTAACGTCAAAGTATATTACCTGTAGTTGATTTCTGAATTAGGTATTCTTTATATTAATATTAAACTCGTTTTTTTTTTTTTTTGTATCTACATAAACGTTATTGTTCACATATTTTGTAACATCAAATCCTTGGAAGTATTTGTTATTATTACTGTATTGTATTTTTTGTAATTTTCCATTTATAAATATGTCTGCATATATATTTTAATATTACAATATAACCTACATAATTTCCTATGCAAAATATAATATACCTATTAAGGTTTACTTTAACTGAATAACGAATTTACGAATAAAGTAGAAATTTAATTATCATACATTCTTCATACAAACACAATAAAAACAATATTTAAACTAAAATTAAAGATATTTATAGAAACAAAATAAGTTATTAATAATTAGTATATATTCAATTAAGTTCTAAACATTTTTCAATTACATAGATAAATGTATAATGTAGATATATCAATGAACGTTCTTTGGTTTTATAGAATTCAATTTTAAAAATGACCATTTCTTTTTTTTTTTTATATATATTTTATAGTCATACAAATACAATAATTGTATTTGTTAGTATTAATAATAATTAATTATTCATAAAACTAATGATCTATTAGATTAGACGTATAATATGCTTACTCGTGAATAAAAATTTCAATAATCTGCTAAATAAACACTTGTGTAGGGTATTTGTTTCATAATTCTTTTCAAATTTCAGTAAGAATAAATTTGAAAATAAAATTATTCGATTTCCTCATCAGTCATTAATTTATTAAGTAATGAAAATAATAAAGACAGTTGTAAACTTTTTATTTTATTCGTAAGTATATGATGTACTAGAAGCAATAATTTATAAGTTGAGAAGCAGTTTCATATACTCAGAAGGATCAAAAAAGTTCCCAGAGTGCTCGCAGACAATGGATGCTGGGTGGGACCACTCTGTAGTTTATTATGAAGTTAATTCAAAGTTCTAGCTATGTAAATTGTTCTACTAGTGCAGATATTAGATTGTGTTCTAGCCATATTAACTGAAATATTATTGATGTACTATATAGAATATTGATTTTCACTTGGTGATGAATACTATATGAAAATATACTAGGTATAAATAACTAATTAACAATTATTATAACTAATTAACAAATTACCTTTTATTTGCACCAAAATTTTCGAGTATCAACCTTATGTAGCTATAACGACTACGAATTTCTATGGTCTCCCCCCACCCTTGGCTTCCCCTTAACACACACACACACACACACCACATCTCTAGCCCTCTCCTCCATTAATTTACAAAATATATTGAGCAAAACCGTGATTTATTAAATAATACAATATTACATACATAATCACTCAGTACCCAGTATGCCGCCTCAAAACGTGCGAGCCGAAGCCAAGAGCAAAACGGAACTTCTCGTGATGTGGGAACCACCGCCGTCGGACGCCTGCAACGGAATCTTAATCGGCTATCACGTCGGATACTTGCCGTTGGACGACGTACAAAATCCCACCACGTCGTCGACAGCACCGCTCAGCAGCCGTTACACGGTGAAAACTATCAACATAAATTCCCAGTACGGCGAAGACGTGGTCATCAACGGTCTAAAACCGTACACCTTGTATTCGATCGTAGTGCAAGCGTTCAACGGTAAAGGCCCTGGACCGTATTCCAAACCGGTCACCGTGCAGACCGACGAAGGGGGTGAATATATTATTTTTATAAATAATACGAGTCGTGTTCGAAATGTACAAAACGTACAAAATGTATCAAAATTTGTATTCAAATGGACCATATTTAAATCAGTGATTCTCAACCTTTTTAAAAAGCAAAATATCATTCAAAATAAAATAATAATAATAATAACTAATTAAAATGTAGTACTATATTTGAAAAGTATATTAAACTGAAAACTTAATAGAAAAAATATGCATTCATAAAGCTATGGTTTTTCATACTTCATTAGTTGAACGTTCAATCAATTCTTAAATCTGTTAATCTGCTAGATATTTCAATTTTTATTGAAAACTATCAGAAAAAATATAATTACAGATAAGCCATGGAACGTAGTTTAATGGAGTATCTGTGTTTCAGTTTTTATTTTGCTCCAATATTTAGGCCTAAGTGTAAATATATATATACTATGCTCAACATCACCATATCACCCATGGATTGCTCACCACCACCCCCACCCCATCACCCGTAAAATATTCATCGCCCCTCAGAACCTCTTCACCGCCCACTGAGGGACGGTATCGCCCCCGTTGAGAACCACTGATTTAAATATGAATCATCTTCAAAATAGATTTATTTTTATTATTTAACTTCTAATACAGTGATACCGATGGTCTTGCCATTTTTGAAAACACCTTTTTATCTCCTTCAAAGTTTAGTTCTCTGTCTTTTTGGGTGATGTGAATTTGCATTGTCTTTCATTACGATCATTAAGCATTACTTTTTGGAATCAAATCAATATTACCCGTAACAATTTGCTTTTATAAAACTTGGATCTGTTGAAACTCATTTTTTTTTTTGGTTCTCTCAACGCTATGTTTCATTTGGTATTGACAATTTTGGTTTTAATATTGAAGGCACCATTCTCATACCCCAATTTTATCTCTTAAAGTCCAATGACAAAAACTTCATTGTCTAAGTTTCTGCCAGTCAATTTATTTGTTGTTTCTCAAATTTTTTCTTAAAATCAATGGCACCATTTATTTTCGTTGTTGATGGACATGTCTAAAACGATGATCACCTTCAATGAATATCCACCTTTGTTAAAGATTTCAGACTTAAAAAAAAACATCGCCTAAAGTCTATATTTTACTTTGAATGAGCACTGCTAATAATATAATAATGAAATAATAAAATAATAGAATCGCCTCTATCTGATTTTGGTATGAAAATATTAATGAAAACATTAAAAACTCTTTTTTGTAAGAATTTTAGTCTGAATACATTTTGAACACACTTTGTACACGCTAAACGAATGCGTATCTCCCCGTAAACTATTAGTTTATGATTTGAGGTTAACTTTTGCAATTGTATTTAATTAGTGCCGTCGGCGCCACCGGAAAAACCGATGTGCCGGTCGTTGACATCGCAGAGCATTCAAGTATCGTGGGATTTGCCCGAGCCGTCAAGCCGCAACGGTAAAATACAGGGTTTTAAAGTATCGTATCAGCCGGCTGAAGACTGGTATGGTAAGTGTAACGTTGAAATGAAACTAATAAAATTAAGGCTTGGAACTTGAGAAACATCAAACACTCCAAAAATATTTGAAAAATAACATTAAGAATAGGATTTTAATTTGTTTCTATCACTTTTATGATTAAAAAGCTTAAAAATATTAAATTTCGGCGTAAAAATAGAAGAGAAGGGGATTTAAAATTGAAACCTCCAAAATACATAAATCCCTTTTACCAAATAAAGTCATGTACAAAATGTCAATACCCAATCTTAATTTTGGAGGCTGTAGTTAGGTTCAAAGACTCTGCCAGGAACCAAGCTAATTTAAATACAAAATGCATTCTTCTTAGCTTCATATAAGGAAACTACAGGGGTGTTTAAAGTTTCTCTAGGTCTCCTCTAAATTTCTATAGCAAGCTGAATTTTGGATTTGTGTTTAAGTTGCTTCAACCTGCCTATAAGATAACCCTAATTCCAGAGTATTAGCTCATTTGGTCTAGATAAGAACAGACCAGTCAGGTATGCCTAAAACCCTCAAAATCATTTTTAAAGGATGCGCGAAACGTATTTAATCCCTCATTTCGATCTGTTGTTCACCAATATAGTGCCATAGTCTAATTTTCCAGTGGAAATCCGATAAAAATAATAGGTAAATATTTTATTCTGAAAAAAGAAACCGACTTTATAACACTATAAAAACACAAATTATACCTAGAAAACGTTTTTAAAATGTATCAATTGATTTTAAATAACCTAAAATTTTTTGTATGTCCAAAAATTCAAATTTAAGTTTGTACCATTGAACATTCACGTAGCATAAGTACATTTTCTATCTAAGCACAAGTATAGGAAAAAAATCGAAAAAATGCAAATTCTTCAAGTACCACTTTGAATATACGTATCCATAAATCGTAATAATGTTGACAGAAAAAAATGAATTCGAAACGAAAATCACCAGTATACAGTACACGTCTATTCAAGCTTTATTGAAGTACACGAACTACAGCATAACCGTACTTGCGTTTACGAGTAAAGGAGACGGAGTTCAAAGTGAACCGATTTACTGCAACACGGAAGAAGACAGTAAATGAATACTATTTTTTACACGTTTTTAAATTATTCGTTTATTGCAGTTGTATTTATTCGTTTCTAGCCCCTTCGGTACCAGCGGATATAAAAGCGGTGATAAGCTCGATAAAAACCATAATCGTATCTTGGCTACCCCCGCTCCGACCGAACGGGAGACTCACCGGATATATTCTGTACATATCGATTTTAAGCGGTCACAAAGACGTAAGTTGTCGCACCTATTTTTATACCTACATATACCTAATAACCGAACCAGTTCCGTACAAACCGCGGTGCGAGCGGTTCATTGCACCAGGGCAATGAACCATTGGCAACCACCACCCCCCCACTCATCAACTTCTTATATGGGGCCCATACTTATTACTTAAAATCCTCCCAGATTTTGTTTGGAAATCGCATAAGGATAATGCATTTGAGGAGAATGGTATAAATCAGACAAATATACCTAAATGTGTTTAGGTATTTGTCTCCTTCCCCAAAATGTTTATCCTAATTGTCCTAATGACCTAATGTATTTCAGTATAAACGAAAATTTGAAAAAAAAAAAAAATGCTAATAAATAATACAACTTGGAAATATGCTAAATAAAAATTGGAATTGAATTTAAATAGGTGTAATTCAGATTTGTATCTGATCTGGCAACCAACTTTTAATTTGATTCTGTAAAAACGTGATGAAAATGCAGAAATTTTTGAGAGTCCAACTGATATGTTTTGCTTTTTTATATGTTTGAAGTAAATAATACTGCAAAATAAAGGGCCCACAGATTTAATTTGTACTGGGGCGCCCGTCTATTTCAAGCTACGGCACTGAACCGAACGCAGCTTATAATATAATATAGTTGTTATTAATCGTGTATCGTTTTTCAAGTCGAAACCGATCAAGAAAATGCTCAGCCCTTCCGTGGAGGTTTTCGAAGTTTCCCGGATCATAGACAGTGCTAAATATCAATTTTGGGTGAAGGCCGTGACGAAAGTGGGCGAAGGCGAAAGCACGCGGACGATAACCGTGTTGCCCACGATCAAAATCCCCGCGCAGATAGTGTCGTTCAGCCAAGTGATCACCGTGTGGTGGAAGAAAAACGTGACGTTGAACTGCAAACGAGTGGGTATGCCGTATCCTCAACCGATATGGACGAAAGGCGGACGATCGATCGTGTCCAGCGGGAGATATCAGGTTACAAACCAAACGAACACACACACACACACACACATTATTCACGACGTGACATTAATCTGGATGTGACTAATTTTTTTAGATAAACAAAGAGGGCTCGTTGATCATCCACGACATACAGCACGCTGACAAGGGGAACTATACGTGTGCCGTTGAGAACACGCACGGCAAAGACGAGATCGTATACGCGGTCAATGTCAGAGGTACACTCCCGAATTACTATACTCTTTTCAGAATAAGAACGCACCGGTGGCGGCGGACGAATATTGGTATTACTTTGCGCATGCGTCCCCTCCACAGGCCGCGGGAGTCTATGACAGCAGTCGTCACGCGTCGTAATTACGATATCGGCCGATAATTACATCCAATCAGAGAACGTCTGGCGTTCGCCGGGGGGGGGAAGGTCCAACTGGTCCAAGACTTGGTCTAGCGATCATTTGTATGCGCGAGCGCGGTGCGTTCTCATTCCGAAAAGAGTATACATACTTTATTTTTATTTAAAATTTAAAAAATTAAGTAAAATTTTCAAATCGACCATTTCCACGCTTTTAAACCCCCATTACAGTGCCGCCTTCTCCGCCCAAGTTAACGGTGCATTTGGAAGAGACCGACAGCTTGCATCTGAAATGGACCGATACGGCGGAACCGGACACTCCGATATTGGGTGAGTCGACTGTAAATCCGTAGATTATCACCGATGATGACAGTGATAAGCGTTTGATTGATGATTGCAATAATGTCGAATTTTTAAAAGGTTACATTATTAACTACAAACGTGAACACGGCGATTGGGAAGAAATCCACATAGATTCGAAGACTCATTTCCACGTTTTAGAGAAATTACTTTGCGGCACCCGGTATCAGTTGTACATCACCGCTTACAATAAAATCGGAACTGGGTTGCCGTGTGATATTTTGACGTCGTACACCAAAGGCGCAGGTACATGTTTACACTTTTATTCGAATATTTCGTTACGTTTAAATCGAATTCGCGTTTGCACACACACACACACACAGCGCCCGTCCCGCCCGAATTGCCGTCCGAAGCGATAACGTACAACAGCACGTCGGCGAGCGCTTGGTTCGACTTGTGGGGCAGCGGAGGATGCGACATACTGTACTTTACAATCGAGTGGAAACGAGCGGCGTCGGACGAGTGGATTTTGGGTGACGGCAAACCGGTTGCTCCTGCTGAGCGCATGTATACCGTCGTTGGCCTCGAGCCGGCCACCAAGTATCAGTTAAAAGTCATCGCTCACAACAATATCGGGTCGTCGTTTGCGCTTTATAATTTCACCACGCTCACGATCGACGGAGGTAAAAAATTTCGATATACAATGTATTTAGGCGAATAATCGATATTATATAGTAAACAATATTAATATGTCCAGTGGTTAAGGTGAGGGGGGACGGAGAAATTTATTTGAATGGTCAAAATTTCAAAATTATTACAAAAAAGTAAAGTAATTTATAGATAAGAAAATCGAACATGCATTGCACATTTGCACCACGGATATTCTTCGACCTTTGGGTCAGATACTATTGATGGGTGTGTAGAATGTAGAATTTAACTTTTTTAACAGAGCACTATAGACTATTGTCCAAGCAAGTATAATTGCAATTTGCTTATAATGATCAATATAATTTTTAGCCTTTGAGTGATGGAAAACGGTGTGGCTTGGGAACGCTTCTCATTTTTTAGGAACTATAGTCCCCCCTCCTAGTTTTTCTCACTTTAACCGTTGATTATGTCCGTTTGGTTTTCAGCCACCGTAATACCTTTTGAATTGTACACGGAAATAACACCCGAAGAAGCTTCGGTGTTCACGTCGATTACAACTGCCATTTCCTTGATAATAGCTTTAATCGTTGTGTCGTCGATTGCGGCGTTTACGTATTATTATAAAGTTATGAGTGAGTGTCCGATTTTTTATTGTCGCGTCTATTCTTTAAGACTATTTTTTCGAAATCCATCCGTTTTCTCTAGAGCGCTCGGAAGACGAATCTCTCAGAGACCAGGGCCAGAGGAGTCGAGATCAACGATACTCGGTCCGGGGACAATCGCAGCAAACTTTGAGTTGCGATTCTGTGACGTTCAAAACCGATTCAACTGGTAATAGTGTTATAGTAACTGGTAAAACACTTTTGTCACTCTATTCCCTTTGATTTTTTTTGATTCTTTATTAAAGAATATATGGATGAAATTTGTCCGTACGCAACGTTTGAACTCGCAAAACAACCGCAAGGCGAAAGCACGTTTAGCGGTAACATTTACAGTGGACCGTATCATTCGGTCAGAGGGTCATTCGTGTATCATCAACCAAAACCATCCACTTCTGAACCGTACAATTTTGTTCAGGTAAGTGAAACATTAAATTCACAGTTATTATAATTTAAGTATACAACAACTATCTACATTTATTGTGTATGTCAAACATTTTATCGTTTCAGAGAAAAGAACCGGAATACACCAAAGTCCGCCAAAAGGGTAGAAAACTTAGAGACCCTCATTCCGAAAGTCAAGGTATTTTTTATCTAGACGCATTTTATAGCACTTTGTATTTCACTTAATTTTTTTAATAAAAAAAAACTTCAGTTGCGTCCACGTTTTTAAAAATATTTACAACAAGTGATTGCATTTAGGAATTATAGAATAAACGTTAAGGGGATGGGTCTGTTTCAGAATCAGACAATTTAGGTAGCACAGATTCTGAGGTAAAGCGGATTCTAACACTTCACCTACCTATTTCAGAGTATGACACTCACGGTAGTGACTCTGACAACATCGAAGCAAGACGAAACCAATCCGCTAGCCAAGAACTTGTTTCCTTTAGACACCGGATGAGTAGAGGTAAATTTAACAATATTGTTTTTTGATGGGTCCTATGTGTGTTTGGTCGCTCGACAAATGAGTGATGCAATAAGTCTTAAATCTCTCTTTCACAACCCCTTCAAGTTTTCACCACATACACGTCTTAATATAAATCGCCACCCTCCGACGAAAAAGCTAGAGTAACTACACACTCCACCTTTTTCTGACGATCATCGTATATTCTGATATAGAGTACAGTTTTCTTTATAATTCCACGAAAACGGAAGAACCTTTATTTTGGCCAAAGAGGTTAAAAATAATTATTTTTGTATTTATGCCAAAGACCACAATTCCAGAAAAAAAAAGGCATTATTAATTTATATTATACATTAATTATTTTTGATACAAGTCTTACGGGGGAAAAAATATTAAAAATTACCTTTTACAAATAATATCAAAAACGGAATGAGAATTCATGCTTGAAATTTTAATTGGCTCCCCTGAAAAATAGTAGCAGCAAAAAAGGCAGTCCTTTTTTGTCAGAAGTGGCAAAATATGTATACTCTTATACTACGCTCTCTCTGAAATATCAATATCACACACACATACACTTAATTGTACACCTTGTTTTTTGATTAGAAGTAAGTAATGAGGACACTAGCAGCTCTTCGTCGGAGACCTCAATAGCAGAAACGAGAAAACCTCCTACAATGCCTCCTGCTCTCCGGAAGCCGAAATCCAAAAGCCAAATATTCAACAAGAGATCACTGAAGAACAGCAGTGGATATTCTAGTCATAACGATGAAATCAATTTTAGGTAAAACGTTTGGTGATTTTTAACGATATATATATTACTCTATAGTAATGCCCACTTATTTTGGATTTTAGTGAGCGTTTAAATCCTCCTGCTAGGTTTTCAGACTCTAGGCCTATGCGGCAGAACGAGGGTAACGAATTCGAGCGTCGCCCAAAGATATCTTCTCATCAACGAAGATCACCAAGAAGACTTACTCAAGAGACTTCATTCCAAATAGACGTCTAGTCAATTTAGATGTAAACAAATACAAGGTCGATTTGTTTATATTTTGCAGAAACGATTTTTGAATAATTCCTACATTTTGTACTTATTGTTTTTTTTTTTTTTTTTACTTCACGAAATTCGATTTTTTTTATTTTAATACCCAATTTAAGTTTTTGTACCTTTTATTAAAAATATATTAAGTGAAACGCAATACATTTCATAAATGTTTTTATCGATAATGGTTATTGATTGATTTAATATTATTCAAATTGAATTTCTACGAAAAATTTTGTAGTTAAAGAAAGAAAAAAAAAATCTATTAACTTCCACACGAGCAGCTCAAAATAGTTTAAAATCCAAGTCAAAAAGTATTTTTAAAATTTTCACAACTTGGTAGAAACCATTACCGTAGTAAAAATACTATTTATGAAATATAATTTCAAAAGTTTTATTTACTTATTTCGAAAAGTCAACATGAAAACGACTTATTAGCATAGGTTATACACTGTATAAATTATGGTATTATTTAATTATTATTATAAATATTTGTGTCACAATTGAAGATTATGTATGTTGATCTTGTTCTTAATTTTAATTTTTTATTGTTCTTTTTTCGGTATGTCGCAATTTTAGATTTATGATTTCAATAGAATGGCACTTAAGAGGGGGGTTTCCTTGCAACGTTACCATTTTTATTATACTATGTAGGTTTAAATAAATCATATTTGTTAACTCTGCCATCGATGCATTTTACTAGTCATAACAATCATAATATTAATTACCAAAAATTAGGATTACCTACTTACGGAATACATAAATTTATTTATCTTTAAGATTACATTAAGTTGGTACAGGAAATAATTCATTCTCATTTTACAATCGCATCTAACTGTTGATATTGTAAAACAATGACAAACAATTAATCCAACGTAAACACGTTTTATTTTAGCTATTACTATTACTATTATTTTTTTTTCCTAAAAGGAATAGGTATCCAAAAGGATTAATAATTAGTCATCAATATTACGATGACTACAATAATTATCTTTGTCCAACACATACCATATCGTGTATGTGTTTCCAGTACCGTTGTATTGTATTTTATATTTTCTATGCATTATATTCAGTTAACAATAAAATTTGTATTTATTGTTATAAAATGTACCCAAACGGGCTATTAGATTTTTAGGTAAAAAAGTATCGATTTTACCCAAACAGGTTGTAGCCGATTTCCCCCATGCCATCCTGCACGGTCTGTTGTGTTTCTAACAATCGTGAGTAATGCTCGAGTAGAAATTATTAGTAATTACTAATTGTGCAATAACGTTTTGTACTTAAATGGTGTCAATATTAAGCCTTCAATTTCTACCCTTAGTGTTCTTTATCTCGCGGGCTCCTGATAAAAAAATATGCTGTTTCATATTTTTGTAATAATTTTTCAAGAGAGCGTTTTCTTGCAACATTTTTAATAGATAATATATATATATATATATATTGCACTTTTTTGCTCTCTGTATCGAAATAATTCCAAGACCAAATGGTGCAGTATATAAAACTACCTAATAATATGTAAAATTTTTGAAAAAAATGGAAACAGCACTTTTTTATCGAGAGCTCGCGGATCTTTCATGTCCTATAAATTAATATTACAATAGTGTCGAGTTATTTAACCTAATACTCATTAAACTAACTCTTTCAAAAATTTAACCACTCGACCATTTTTCAATACATTTAATTGTATAATTTAACAACGATTTAATCAGATAATATTGTTATTTACAAAATACTGTGGAGCTCTTTCAATTCTATAATAATTTAATGTACCTAGTAGAATAATTATTCTCTTAGTACTCATTTCTAAAATGTATCCGTTCCTCATTAAACATCACTTGGAAATAATATAATAGTACTGCCAGTACTGGAAACACAATGTGAATTTGATATTCAGTTGTGTGCGTGTAAATCAAAATGATTCTAAAACTGCAGACCAACTGTATCGTTTTACATTTTTTTTTTTTATTTAATTTTTCATAATGTTGACCACAAATGTTTGTGCCAAGTCACACTCGTAAACCGAGTATTTATGTTTTTATTCGCATTGAAAGTAACTTATAAGATGTTGTTTTGAATTAAAATAGTAGATAGGGTGTAATGAAAATTCGTTGAGATTTATGAATAATAAATTGTTATGTTTTGTTCCAAAAAAAAAAAAAAAATAAGAAAAATGTTTTACGTGCACAGTATTTGTATTCGAATACTATAATCGAATCTAATATTACAACGTGTAATCCATTATTTAATTCGATGTGCAATTTATGCGTGTTAATGTAGATTAAATAGTATCCAAATATATATATACATATAAATGTAATTATTATCATATATATTATAATTATTTGGAACAAACAATTTTCCTGTCAGTTGTATTTAAAGTAATAATTATTATGTATGAATAAAATATTTGTATTTTATCAGTTAATAGTAGCTGAATTCCATTTAATATAATTTCCAGTTAAATTATAATATTATTAAAAATGTTAATGATCTATGTTGTTGTAATTTTTTTTATTTTATAATGACGTTTGTATTGATAGAAAAATTATGTATCATGTAGAAAACATGTTCGGTGTTTTATTTGTTTATTATCATTGCATAATTTTTTATTTTTTTTTTTTTGTAAAATGTTTTGTATAAAATAAACCCGTTACTATATTAAAAACGTAATTTTGTTTTTTTTTTCCTGTGAAAAATATCAATAAATATATCTATTGTCGATGATTCCAGATTAAAATGGTTTCAGGCTCCCTTGCCTCAATATTTAAGAAAAAAAAACCTGACATACATCCCACTATGGGTAATCTTCATTTCTCGGGTGGTGTACTCTTGGTGGGTGTGTTCAATTTTAAAGAAATGATAAATTATTTCTTAAAAAAAAAAAATGATTTTGAGCGAGGCTAATAATTAATCTTTAACTTTAATAAATTAACCTAAAATAATTTAAAATAACAATAAAATATAAACATCAAAATAAATATATAAATAAAACTCTTAATAATTATTCTAAATCAACATTTATTCACTATAATTACAGTACTAATATTTATCTTGTCAGTCAATACCCGAAAATATTGAATTTTCAAAATAAAATAATTAGAAAACTATTGGTGTGCGTGGATTTTTAGTTTACAGTGTTTATTCAGTGTCGAAGAATACAAAAGATGACGTGTTTACAGAAAGAGAAAATCAATAATAAATAAACATCATTGTAAAATCATAATCATCATAATAATATGTAAAATCATCATTGTAAACATTGTAAAATCATAAAATCATATCAATAAATAAACATAATAGTAAAATCTTCTAAATACTAAATACATTAAAAAAAAAAAATAATAAATAAAAAAAAAATAGTATTTAAATACAGTATTCAAAATACTTTGGAAGAACACTCGGTAAGTACTAAGTAAGTACAAGATATAATTATATTTCAAATACTGCCCCCACCTCTTGTCGTCCTGCCGACATGTAGGATACCAATCACTGCAACACCAAGCCTTTTTCGCCTATTTGTCCTTAACGCCTTTAAAAGTATTCTGTTCACCAGGAAATGTGCCAAATGGATTTTATAAATTTACAAAAAAATATCAAACGCCTATGTAAATATTTCATTTAATAGTTATTGAATATTACTTAAAATTGATTCTTTTTTAAAACATTATTTCATTTAGTCATTTAGTTTATTTCAATCATTCCATTAATTTTCAGTGTATTTTTTTAATAAAACGAGCTTTTAGGCTAAAATAAATAATATCTAACGAAATTGTTTTTATTTTGAAATTTCGTTTTTTCCAAAATTCACTTGAACTGATTTTGGGTATTGATTATCTTACCAAATGTCTATTGGTATGTTTATTGTATTTTTACATATTATGTGTTCAATTCAAAATTTGAATTAAATCAAATAGTTAAACGTAGAAATTAAAAAATCTAGATATTTTTTGTAATATGAGTATTCTTTGATTCTCGGGCTAACATGATGGTTAATGTATTGAATTTCACAAAGAAACAATTGTATCATTTCTTCGATGTAACGATTCTGAACGAAGATACAGTTAATTATATAGATAAATAAAATATAAATTTCTTTAATATTTTTCGATATATTTTTTTTTTTTTAACTTTGTCCAATTTTGATCATAAAACCATTTATTTGAAAAGTTTTAGTAAGTGCGAATTTCTCAATTTTACCGTACAAAACAGGGTTTTCACATAGTTTTTCGGTAAACCTCCCTTTTTTTGGACATTTTAATTTGTTGCAACAACATGGCGATTAATGAAAACAGAATTTTTATAGTCATATCTATGTTCAAAACAAAAATATTGGGAAGTGGTTGTACATTTAAACTGTAAAATATTTCACGTAATGTACTTTTGGTGTCGAGTGTAGGTACTTGAAACGCACAATATCAGTCGGAGCAATTATTTTGTTTGCGGTTTCAAAAATGTTTATAGGTACTTATCATCTACTCTTCTATTGTAATAAAATGTATTGTTTACATAGACGTGCGCACGGGTACAGCGTATGGCGTGCTTTCGCTGTGTCTGAAATTTTCTCGCCAATTTGGTGAATATTTGTTTAGAAAAAAAAACGTATCTAAAGGATATCGAATTCTAAAACATATTTTAGATTCTGAACGAAGTGAAGAAGCTAGTGTTTTTTGCAATGATGTTTATTTTTTTTTTTTTCTGTGTACCACTTTTCGCATGGAAATACTTGTCCGAAAATTTCGATCTGTAACTTTTTGAAACCGGATTTGCCTCTAGATTGCACTTTAAAGAAGTCATTTTTTGAAGAATTTCTCAATTCTTCATTTTTTTTTTTTTTTTTTTTTTTTTGGAAAAAACTACCCAC
>JAIPRM010004251.1:0-23483 GCA_025469315.1 Stegophylla sp. TES_Ste_2020 | reverse complement strand
TAATAATATATGGGATTTGTGAAAAAAAACATAAACATAAATGACTTACCATCATGTTGTCGAACAGAAATCCAGGGATGAATGGTAAACAAATTAAAAAAATTTTAATTAAAATTAATTTAAAATTTTAAAAAAATTGTTTAAAACTCTCTTAAATAAAAAAAAAATAGAAAACTACTTGAAATGATAAATTAAAATGGCTATAATTCGAATATTGATTCGAATAACATAATGTACAATTTGCTTGGTTACGTCTAGTTAAATAATTTTCTTTTAGGCCTGTATCATTGTTTGAACTCAATATTTCCTCTTAGACCACGGTGGGTGGGTACAGATCGCTATTAGCTTCGGCTACAGCAATTATTTTAAGCGCGTTTCATTAATAATTGCATAATCCAGATTAAATAAGAACTTAAATAAACTATTAAACGTGCATGATCTCAAATCTAAATATATATTTTATCATATGATTTATTCATATTTATCATTTTGTAATAAAATACATACCTAGAAATTTGACATATTAGAAGGTTTATACATATATTATGTATATTGTAAGAAAAAAAAAACAAACTTTTTTAAATAATGAATTAATAATATGATAATGAGTTTCAAAATTTGGGATTGAGATTTGTGATTGGAATGAAGTCTGGTATATAAATTTGATAAAGGGATTATATCTTCAATTTCAAACCCATATCTCAATTAACAGTCCCACGACGTACTGTCAGAACACAATTCAGGAACTCCATTCCAGAAAATCGGTAACTATGCAAATTTTGAAAATTGCTTATAAAATTTAAGCAAATTATTTACAAACTTTTAGTGCAGGTTTTAAGTGTCTAGCACAATGTGGTGGTGCCAACTTTACGCACGTACGAGGTGGAGGTGTATTAAGAACATATTTTATGTTTCCATCAGTAAATATGACATTTTTTTTTTACTGCAGCCTATTTTCGGTACTATACATGCAAAATTATACAGAGTGGTACCAGGACGACTGTAGCATTTTCACATTAATTCATAATTCTATTTTAACATTATTATATTGTGTTGTTCATGTTCGTTATTTTAAAATATACGTTTTAAGCAAAAGATAAATGAAAAAATATGTATATAGTTGATAAAAAAAAATAAATAAATAAATAAATATTATTATTTATCGAATTTGCCAACTATCGTAAATACGTTTAAAAAATAAGAGTCTAGAATTAGAATTTTTTTTTAAGGGATCGTGGGTGACTGTATCTTTTAAAATTTTAGCACTTTCTTTAAAGCTTTAAACGTAGTTATGTCCAAAGATAGCGTACGTGAAAGCCCGAAGATCGACCATAAAAGCAGTTTTCCTCCTACGACGTTTACCGCGGCAAAGTCGACAGTAAAATATAATCAGCTGTTCCTTACATTTTTCTAGGGATGTCCACGTTTTTTGCACCGCACCAAACGTGTTGGCTGAAACACGATGTCTCGATTGTTTTTTTTTGCTATCGATCGGTAAATCGATTTCTGTGTCTGTTGCCTCTGCACGTATGCTCTTCGATTTTTCAAACCGAACGGCGATTAAACGGCACAAAAAATGGAATCCGCTAAGTCGTTTCCGGTAATAAAAAAAAAAAAAAAAAAAATGTGACATAGGTTTTTTTCCCCTCCCATTGTCTTCTGGAATATTTGATTTATTTCTATCGCGTCGCTCGCCGCCCCGTCTCGACTCGGGCATACCGGCGGTAAAACGACGACGTCCACCGTCGGTTTGATATAAATTATTACTTTATTATGTGTCTATTCGTAAAAAAAAAAAAAAAAATGAAAAAAATTTAACGCTTTATATTTTCATTGTAAAACCACTAAAATTTGGCAACCACCCTAAATACCAGTATTGACGAGCAGATGATAGTGTGATGTTCCGAGAAAACGTCGTCGTTTCATGAATTCCGCATATTTCACCGTAAGTATAGACGGCCATAATGCAATTTGTTCACGGACCGCAGCACAGAAGATCGCGGGACAAGCGTTAAACGTTCGTATGGGCCGCGGACGAAACAAATTTGGATGTTCCAAATCCGAATCTTCGTCGCGTTTACGTGGATCTAAAATGACCACGTGTGTATACTCTCTCGCCCTGTTCGATTAAGGATCACGCGATTGTATTATGCTCATTTTTTTTTTTTTTTGCGTAGAACCTTAATAACTCTAATAGTTTGGGGACAAAAAATAGATTCGTTTCACAGAAAATATTTTATTAATAGAAATACAGGAACCGAGATATTCCTTCGAGTTATGGAAAGTATAACTCATAGACGTTCGATTTATCTAGGTCCCACTGCATATCATATTGCAATACTAATGCAATCATTTCGAATAAAATGAAGCTCCGCTCAGAATTTTTTTCAATTGAAGAAATTATATACCTATCGTTTCTTTAAAATTTATCACGCACATCATGCCCCATCTGAGGAGGCAAAAATACCCATGGTGCGAAGTATGTCCTGTTTTTTCGAAATAAATTACTTCAAATTTTGCATTGATTGTGTTGATAGAAATTTGTAAAAGCTCTTTGAAATGTTTAAATAAATTTCAGATTTTTTTTTTTTTTTACTTTCTGTTCCTTATATTTTTTGGAAAAATTCGCAGTATTTGGAAATTTCTCATATTTATCCTCTAGTGACCAATCAAATGTCATTGGATTTTATAAAACTATTTTTTTTTCCTTATTTATCAAAGCTTTATTGAGTATTTTTTTTTTTTTTTTGACGTATAATTAATATGTGTCAATTTTTATCACAATCTCATATTACATCGACCGTCCAGGAATTCTGTTGGTACTTACCAAATATTATTTAATATGAAAGCGGTTAGTGGCATTGTGAATAAGTGATATTAATTTTCACAACATTAAATAAAGAGTTTATTTTTTTGCTCCTTTCAACGTCACCTGTATTTACCCACCCACCGTGTGTTTCACATGTAACGATCATAAAAAAATACGAATGTACAGATGTTACATAAAAAAAAAATATATATGTATATTACATCATTTTTATCGTTATTACAAAAACTTAACCGTGCTAACTCGATATGAACATAAATTTATAATATTATTTAATACACATGCACAATATGATAGTAAAGTACTTATTCGTAACCAAAAAAAAAAATATTTCGTTTATCATAATAATAATTATAATATTATGTTCGGCGCAAAGCGTTAAATCGTTTTTTTTATAATATCCACAAAACCAACTCCGACGTGCATCGCGTCTTCGCACGACATTCTAAATAAAACGTGTCATAGCGACGAATTCACAACGTGGTTTGCGTTTGGATAATAATTTGCGAACGTACAATAATAAAATACAATTAATACAAAGCACTCCGTCTTTATTAACTCGCGGACATAACAAACGCATTAATATCGAGCTCGGGATAATTTTCTCGTAAATTACGCGTGTAAGTTTTAATTGGAAAACGTGTTTAGGGATCACTAATCACGACAAAAGAGATATTTGCTCTCTCACTATTGCCCTCCCTGCGCCCCTCCCTCCTTTGTAAGTTTCACGTACAACGCAGCGTTAACCTATTATTGCTTTCGGTTTACAACGTGCAAGAGACCTCGGAGTTTTTTAATAATATTAATTCACGATGTAATAGGTATATTACACGTTGTCGTTTTCTATATGAAAAATTAGTTTTCTTATTCAGAAATGAAACGCATTGAAAATTTAAAATCCTTATGTGTAAACATAATAGATTTCACCGATGTACTTGAAATTTAGGGGGAAAAATGACGACTATTTTATTATAAATAAAGTGAATTTAAAGAACTAAACAACCGGGTTTAAGAAAAAAAAAAAAAAAATCGATGTTTTCCGTTGAATTACATGTCATTAACGTAGGGTTGATCGAAACACGGTAACAATAGTTTTGTCTTCGAGTTGAAATGTAAAACGTAGGGGAAAGGTACTCAGGGAAATGACAGAAACATTAAATGGAATGGTACTTAATATATCGGGGTAATCGATTTTATTGTTAAATCATTTAAATATCCAAAGAATATCAAAAGTAGGTCGGTGATCAGTAAGGCTATTCGGTCTAAATCAGAAGATAATTTTTAGAATAACACCGACTTTATTGATTTTAAACTTCAACATACACAAAAAAACGTTTCTGAAGGCTTTCTAGACAAACATATTTTCTGATACGAGACATTCAGATTTGATCGGCGACAGATTTAGTTTCCTGAAAACGCTCACCTCGATTTGTAGATCGACATTTTTTAATCAACTGTTTTTGAGCTAGTAAAATGTGTGACTTCTCTAATTCAAAAATCGTTTTATATCTATTGAAACTTCTTAATTACAGTAAGTAGATGTAAGAAGATTACAAAAAAAGAAAAAAAAGCAATTTATTATCCCAATCGCTGTAGTCGACTGGCGCGTTTGGCTTGGTATTTGATTTATTATTTTGATTATTTTAATGTGATTGAAAATAAAAACAAACAAGTCTAAATAGTATTTTATTTTCAGAAGCTCTTTGAACACGTAAACACGATTATTTGGAAACCGAATTATAGTGTATACGCGAAAACGTGAACGCCGACCGAGTTGAATATGATAAAAATTAAAAGTCGTTAACATTCTGTGGAATACGACAGCGATAATTTATGTATCTTAGTAACTACGACACGGAATGAATTAAATCATTTAAATTTCGAGTAAAAACGAATAACTGTTAATTATATTATTTATAATTTTGTAAATGTTAAATATAAATATTCAATAAACTTTCTGATGAAACTGTAAAAGAAACCGATGGTTCATTGACACCTTTAAAAAAAAAAAAAAAAAAAACGTTGACTCTGTTTGATCACGTTGTTGATATTCTTCAAAATCCGATCGAACGGTTATTCCGATCTAAAATAACGCTAAGACGGTTTGCTATGGTAGAAGAACGGTTGGCAAAGTCTCGTTTTGTCACGTATTTACACGTTTCACAGACAATATTATAATACGCCCATGGGTTCGAAAAATATAAACACAAAAATGTGAATATATATATTTATATATATATATTATATGTGTAAGTAAAATACGAGAACAATACTTATGTATCAAAAAAGCGACGGAGAAAAAAATCATTCACTTGAAAATTTTGCGCGTTATTATCTAAAAATATTTGTGTGACGGAATCCTTAAGATTTCCCCTCCCCCCTCCTCGTGATTTTTTGGAAACATGCACACGATATCAGCTATTAACGCGATAATAGTGATAACGATAATGGAATATTGTCACCGTAATTTATAGTGTGTGGCGACTCTTGACAGCAGTGGTATAGGGGTTGGGTCAGTGATCGAGTTAACGAACCCCCGTCGAGTGCGTCTAAAGAGTCACCGCAATAGCCCGTACACACACATACCGAGCATATCTGTGACAATTTCGACGTGCAGACGATGTCTTAATAACGAGAGATAATAATCAGGGGCGTATTTAAGGGAGGGCTGAAGAGGTCTAAGCCCCTCCAAACAATAGTTTTAATCTCCCCCCCCCCCATCAAATAATTAAATGCTATTCGTATGGATAAATATTATCATCATAAATTACAAAGTCAGATTTCATTTTAACCTCCCCCCCCGACCCCCCGGAAAACAATCCTAAACACGCCCCTAATAAAATAATACAATATCATAGACAATTATTATTTGTTGTATACCTATTTAACTATATGTACACATACAGTGACGACACTAGAGATGACGACGACTACGATGTCGGTTGGGAACACACGCCTTACTTTTTCTGAAAGCCACCGTCTTTCAGTCTTTTCGTTTCGAGTCGCGTCGTCACTGCGCTGGCGTACAATTCAATATTATACACACACACACACACACACGTATTACAATATTATAATAATAATAATAATAATAATAACTATTAACATTTTTTTTGCATTTTGAACACCGCAGAATGAGGAACGCGCACACCAGCAGCTGCCCAAAAACACGGTCTCAGACGATGTCCGGGTAGAAGTCGGTGTCCTGGAACACGGTCTGCGACTCGCCCGTCTGCTTGTCCACCGACGACGCGAGACACCTGTACAGGCCTTTGTCCAACGGCGTAACGTCGTGAAAGTGCAACGTGCTGCCACGGGGCCGCAGGTGCATGTCGTACGTCTGCACCTCCCCGGTCCGCCTCATGGCCATCTCTTTGTCCGCCTTGCCCGGGTCCACTCGTTCCCACACGATATTCTGCAATCACAAACAAACAACAACACAATATTATATCAAACGTCGTCGTTGTCGTCAAAACCCAAGCAACAAAAACATTTCACTATTATTGTTATTATTATATTTAAAAAAAAAACAATCCCGTTGCAAAGACGGTGGCATGACAAGTGTTCGTGTTTCCGAAAAAAAAAAAAAAAAAAATTATCCCCTCGTACGTCTCAGAAAAATTTTGCCTTAGAATCCCTTAATCATGATGACCACAAAATGTCCGACTAGATCTCTTTTTCTTCCCCCGACAAGGACCACGCGTCCACCGTCACGGATTACAACCGCACGTCATTCCCGAGACGCTAACGGAGACGAACTTTTTGAGAGCTCCAAAATACATACCTCCCCTAATCTAATCGGCGGGACATCGGATAAGTGAAATTAAATTGTTCCGTCTTCAAAGGTCGTTTTGATTTAAAAATCACCTTTTTTGATAGAAAAAAATAAAACAATTCTCCATAATAACGCGACGTGACTATACGTTTGGTAAGACTCGCGGTGACGTTCACTTATTTACACTATAAGAATGCGAGATTTCGGTCGAGCTACGTCCGTTTCTGCGCGTGCCGTTACAGTCGTATAGGACGGGAAGATGATAATCGAATTTCGTCAACATTCGCAAAACAGTCGTCCCTGAGGCATATTAACCTAGGTACCACGCATTGCTACAAGACCGCTAACTCCTGATTGGACAGTTTGTTTATCTGGCGTATGCGCGTGGGCTTGGATAGCTCTAACAAGGGCTCGGAAGTTGATGGCCTTCAAAATATTAAAAAATGACCTAAAAAAAATGCAAATATGACATAAAAATAACCTAAAAAATTACAAATATTTGACAATTATCTGTTAATAAATATTTATATTTGAAAAAACTTATTTCTACGTCCACTGAAGTGATTGGGGCGAATGTGAAATGGGCCAAATCATCAGCACTGAAATTATCCGAAAAATTTTTCCAGAATTTGTTTTCAATTTCATTTACAATTCTATTAACTGCAGCTAATTGCATAATAATATTCACTGCAACATGACAACATTGCGAATGTAATCGACGAGATCAAAATTGGGTACCTAGGTACTAATCTTAGTCCATGGTAATTTCTAAGTTTTAAGTTATCGGCATAATGGTCGACAAAAAACCACAAGAAGTGAACTAGTGTGAAATCAGTAAAAACGACTAAAAATGTGGGAAAATGACCTAAAAATATCAAAAAACTACTTAAATAGTAATAAACACAGAAAAAAAAATGCAAAATAAAAATTAGTTATACGGGTTCACATGCTAATAAAACAAATTTGTGGCCAGGAGAGCATCATCTAAAAAAAAAAAATTGCAAAATTCATTAACTTCCGAGCCCTAGCTATAACCGCTTGCTGAAAGTCACAGATTCCACTGATTTTCGTTTAGCTCGTTAGATCGATTGGGTATGCGCCTGAGGCCACCGCCTGAGGTCTCTGGTTCGATTTTTTCTCTCGCCGCCCCATTTCTTCTTTTGCCTTTTTTTTCACGAAATATTTTTACGTCTCACAGCCAGTCGATTATCAAGCCAAAAAGACCCCACGTTACACACCAAGCCGAGGGATATTTTTGATTTGCGGAGTGGTCGGCGAGCGCAGCGAGTCGTGCCCTTGATCACGACGGGCATTTGTGATAAATTATGTATTCAATTCTACTGTATTGTAGGTGTAGGACATAGATGTAATTGTGGTAACATTAAACGGGCAAAAAATTTCAGCGGCAAATTTAAATTAACCAATCAGGAGTTGTAGCGATCGTGTATCACAATGCACGGTATGTTAATATGCGTCCCGATGGCAGCTCAATGGGGGAAGGGAGTCAGATCTTGGAAATATCTACATCGGGTAAAATAAGCAACAACAACTACCGACGGGGTAATTTATTATTAAACGTGCTCGCTTCCTACTTATTTCACGGTGCGTTCACGAAATCCCAAATGATAAAACCCACGCGAGTGTGTGAGCGTACGCGATGTTCGACGCACGGGGAAACGGTGTAATTCGACGGGGTAGTGCGTACACACTTTTGCGGTTTGGCGCCGCGACTGCACTCACAGCGACGATGGGGGGGGGGAGGAGGGAGACAGACGTTATTAATACGTACAAATAAACAAGAAGAAAAGCGCGCGTGACACGGCCAACCGTGAAAAGTCGTACGCGTTAAATGAGTAAAACCGTGTCTTCGAATGTACGCGTACACACACACACACTCGTATATATTTTGTATACGATAATATAATATATATTATATTATACACCACCCACCCACACACGGGATAATAATCTTATCTCGGATTCGACGTCGTACGTTAAGTACATTATGTACACGAAATTCTGTCTCGGTAAACCGCGTTTCGGCGCGCGTTGTACCTATACAACAAGGATGAGAGTGTGTGTCCGCGAGCGCGTGTAAAATGTATTATTATTATTATTATTATTTGTGCGATATTGTGTGTACGACCGTAATAAAACCGTTTTTATCGCGTCTGATCTAACTGTTATATATATATACGCGAATGTTTGTTGTTATTGTGTTATTTGCACACAAACGATACGATTCGGCGGCGGAGCACACACACACACACACCGTTTTGTATACGTTTAACTCTCCGAGTTTATATTATGTACATTGTACACACACACAGCGAGATGATATAACGTGACGTTTTCCCGTTCGAATAAAAATATATTATTGTACGATAACTGCGCGTTGTAGTGATACCCTGCGACGATGGCGTATGGCTGGGGGGGGGGAGATCACCAAATATACGTACTAGGGACTGCGACTTTAAACGGGGCGACGGCGACGTGTTTGTGGAAGGATTAGAGGGGTGGGCGTGGGCGATCGGTCTGGCGAAGTATTTTTAAGGGATGGGGCGTGTTATTTCGTATACGGATAAACTTCTGTTTAACTTTCGTGTTTATCACCATAAATAATAATTTATCTCGAAATGATTTATACCATCACGCGAGATGTGAAAGATTCGCAAAATCCGTATGTAAATATCACGTTGACAGTGAATCCGCAGTGTATTATTTATGGCAAGCAACCGATGAGGTAATTTAGTGATAAATAAAAATAATTCGAAATTACGTCTTATGGCCGAGAATGACCGACGGACGTCCCAATATATCATCACTAAGTATTAAGTCGAGCATATGGCGTGATACGTAAATAATACCCCAAAGCTCGCAAATAAATAATATATATTTATTTTTTTCAACAATAATTATTAATAAATATCGAATAGAGATTAAAAGAAAGAAAAAATATTAACTTGTGTAATCTGTAGAGTGTAATGTTTTAAAGTTATTAGAAAATAATAATAATGACAAAATTTATAATTTTCTATTCGGTTGAAAGAGAGAGAGATGTCAAATTTGGTTAGATTAGATTACCTTGGACGCGAAATCGTGTACTAACGTTTCTGACCGGCATTACATAAATCCTAGAATGCTATTACCGGGGAATGTAAGGTAGAAATTTTACGCCCCATTATTGGTTTATTATTGTTGCCTAGGTGAACTCGAGGGAAGGTCATTGGACTCGGCATCAATTTATACTAATCCAAACACGAGAGCACTCGTTGATTTATTTTCAATAATTATTTCAATTTTCGAATGCAGGTCACACACGTGAACACTTTTTTTTCATTATCGGCGCGTATACATAGTTTTAAATTAGGAATGAGAGCGGAGGGAACTTAGGCCGCAAAATTTTTTTTACGAAAATTACTACAAAGGATTTCGCAAAGTATTATCATGTCAGTTAAAGTAAATAAACACTATAGACGTACTTTCGTATAGTTCAACCTCAACCGGTTATCAGAATGCTGGGGTCGGGCAAAAGATTTGTGATATCGCTGAATCGTGTCGTGGAATTTGTAACGAGGATTGGTTTTCAACTACACTTCAAGAATTATTCCATTCGAGTGATGTCCAAAATTGCAGAATATACTTCTGTTTTTATACGTAACAGTGGCACAAACCCGTCAATTTAGTTATATGAAAAAATTTAACTCATTTCACCAAATACATTTAATACATTTCAATACTCACCCTGATCATATTTGATTTACAAATATTTTGTATTTATATTACATTGTAGCTTATAGTGACTATTTTGATAAAAAAAAAATCTAGAATAAGTTAAGTAACTAAAAACATCTAACTAAAAGTTTCACTTTGATTTAAAATTACTTAACTCAATTATGGATATTAAAACTCAAGCAAAAACAACCATGATTTTAATAAAATAATAAACTGTATTTCTATATTGGAATATAAAATGTACTTTTATTTTTATTTTCTGCCTATATGTGTATTTAATCAACGCATTTTTGGTTTTCTTCGCGCTTAACGATGACCGCTTCTCCTCCGTTCTCCTATTGTTAAGCCTCCCCTCCTGTATACCGGATATATCGCCACTTCTCCACTGTGTGTTTCGAAAATCAAAAGGAAACTACTGGCGAAAAAACGTATTTTATTATTATTTTCGCGACAACCACGCGACGGCTAGAAACGCCTTTGTGACCCACGTCTCCGCGACGGCGGCGGCAGATAAACGGACGTCAACCGAATGCGGTTACCAGGGTATATGGTACACGCGGTATATCATGAAGTTATCCCTCGGAGTGCGACGCGCGCGACCGGAGTGTGTTTCCGGACGAGGTCGGCGAAATCCGAACGGGGATCGAATTGAATTTATTTCCAAACTCTCGGCCCGGTCACGCCCCCCCCCCAGCTCCCCGGCTCGACGCGCGCGTTCCTCCGCTCTACCCCGCCCGACCGGTGACAGAGAGAGCCTAACCGTCTCTCATTCGATTGCAACGGAGTAAACATAAATTACGATGTTGTCGGTTATGCCACACCGTGTTTTTTGAATAATTTGTTTAACTTCGCGTCCCCACCGTGTGGCGGCCATGTGCACGTCACTCAAGGATACAACGCTCCCTCTTCCTCCCACCCCGCTGGTGCCACACAAACAGATTAACATTGAGTTTGAAATTATATTTTCAATGGACAAATTATTTTATTGTAATATTGAGATACTGTGCGGACTGAATAAAATTATTATGATCGAAGATATGAATAGGAAGCAATTACAATATTTTTCGATCATCGTCATTGTGTAACGTGATGACTCCGATGCGCACACAAAACGACATTTGGTTGGAATTAAGATATTTTGTAAATATTGTAAGCACCCGAACAATAAAAATCAGTTGCACAAATATTTTGTGATTCGCGTTTGAAATGAAATACATCAAAACATTTTAATTTACCAGAATTAAGCACGTTTATTCGTAAATCAATTAGTAATAATTGCACTTTGGAAAACTAAAATGCAAATGATTAGTAATTAAATTAACACAATAAATAATATCGAACGCGCAGTTTATACATTTACTAACGATTAATCGATAATAATCGACTGTAAAACAACAATCGATTAACGATTACTAAATCCAATGATCGCCCAGCCCTAATCATAACCTAACCTAATGTACGACGTTTCACATTGCAAAAGTAACCTACTACAACGGTCATTACAACGGTAAAGATGCCGATAAAAAATGTGTTAATATGTTTTCCTGCGTTTCGCAGCGGATTTCAAACTTTATTTTGAATCCTTCCCTTTTCCAAACGCGTCCGTGATGATCTGTAGGAAACATTTGACCTCGCGACAGTCAACCCCTTCACACACGACGTACTACAGCACGTGTTCACGTGGCAAGGAGGCGTCGCAAGGGAAAGATAATAATACAGAAATCGAAATTTCGCAAATGATTTTCTGTATTAACTGTGCTTACCGATATCACCGGCACGGCGCTCGGAAACTCGCAGCTGATCTCGGCGCCCGTCGGCGGCACCAGCTTCCACCATCCGCTGCCCATGCGCAATCTCCGCGTCTTTTTGTTCGTAGTCGCCGGCGAAACGGTATCCATTCGGTTGTAAAATCCCCATCTGCGAAAATTCCCTTTGAATTATTTACTTTAAACGTTTTTTTTTTTTTTTGTTTTGTTTTATTTTTTTTATTTTTTTTTTTTTTGGCCGTAGTTCAATATTTTGCAAACAAGATTTATAAAGGAAACGGTTTTGATGATAAAACGATACATCGCCCGATGATATATACGTGTACGTACCTATATATATATATATATATATATATATATATAGGTATACAAGACACACACACACACACACACACACACACATATATACATTTAATTTGCTCGGGGGCAGAAAAACGGCCGTTCCTCATGGTCCAAATATTTTTAACAATACACCTTCTAATGTTTCAAAAAAAAAAAAATTTATATTATATTATGCGTATATAATATTATAATAACGTATAATTTTCGCGCACACAAAATCGGACGATAAATAAGACACCGCGTGTGATCGTCGTCGTCGGTGTGGAACGGTGTGTTGTTGTTATAATAAATTCGCCACCGATATCGACAGCGTAGCAATGGCGGAAAATCCCCTGGCGAAATTTCGCCCTTATAATACGTTTTTTAAATTTAAAATAGAGCTCAGACTTTATCGCATATAAACGTGACTAAATTTGAATGCGAAACCGTACCACCAAACCAAACGCTCTTTTTTTTATCACAGCGGGGTGAAACGTAAAAACCCCAATCTGTAGGTACTGCTTAGGTTGAATGTGTATATAATTATTATTGTTCGGAAAATTGCTTTAAAATCGAATTGAAATCGTTGGAATAATTTGAACTGGATTTATTTTGCACCGTTGGTATAATTCGCTATTTTTGATCGCGAACAAAAAACATGCTAGGAATTTATCGGTCAAAGAAAATACTGAACGCAATTAAAATTTAAAATGTTATAGGGTTTTACTCGAAAAATCGTTATTTTACACGGAAACGATCAATATCAAGCAAATTCTAACTTAGAAAAAAATAAAGAGTTGAATAACGAATTTTGATATATTATTTTAAAATCTATTTGACCTATAATTGAGTAAAATTGTATTTAATTTTCAGTTCATTATCATGAATTCATTAGAATCTAAAATTTTACAAGAAATAGGATTTAAAGGAAAAATTTTCCACTTGTATTATACTACCTTACTTTTCTTTGATTTTAGAAAAGCTATTGAAAATTTCGTAAACTCACCCCCATAAATATCATCTAGAACCAATTTATGGTCTAAAACACTGCTGGACTAAACTTTTGGATAAGTTTTACTACACAAATAAATGTTTTTATAAAAAAAAAATAATAATAATAAATAAAATAGCCAATGTATAATTCGCATTGTGGGTATTCTTCGCTAGTCGGGTATGACTTGGTGGGCTTATAAAATGTTGAAGAAATGATAAATTGATAAATTAGTTTTCAATAAAACGATCCTGAATGGAGTTTTTGTGAAATATCGGGTAGTTTGATTTAATTTTTGAAAAACTTTATTAAAAAAATTATAATTTATACCATCACGAATTAAATCAATTTTTTTAATATAGTAATGTTTGTGATTTATTTACTTTGAAGTGTTTAACACTTGAATATAATATTTCATTTATTTCATTTTTGTCATCTACTTAGAACTGTATTATAATATTGTTTTGTGAAAAAATAATATCTTTCCTATTCCAAAAATGTCTAAGTACGCTACTTAAGATCTTTTTTTGTTCTCACACGTGTTATCCAACTACAAAGTATTACACGAAAATTTATTTTTCAACTATTCGTTTTCAAAGAGCCGTTTTAGTTTTGCGAATCATCTCCATTGACGGTTTTATGATTTACAATAACAAACGAAGCAACGAAGAAAATGAGATTCCGCGTTTTTCCCGCTAATTATATTTAAAGAATAAATTTGAATTTACTAATTTTATTTCACATCCATGTTCCGTAGACTGTAATATTTAAATTAATTTTAGAGATTTTTTTTTCGTCATCACATCGTATTAAAATTAATGGAATTTTAATTTTTCCTGAAACTTCATAACCGTCCACTGTTTAGCAGTATAATCACGTTATGGTTTTTAAACTTTTTTTGTTTTTTTAATATTGCATTTATCGTTTTCCTAGAATCACTTCGACTACTTTATTATCATTAATTCATTAATTAACCCTGCGAATTTGTGAACAGTTGGTTTTTAGATTTTATTTGGATTTAACTGGAAAATACGAAGTGAACAAAATATATAAATTAAAATTCACAAATGCGGGGAGTGAATTTAATATAATTCTAATAATTACTGAATTCGGTCTTACATTACCTTCGGGTTATTCTATATTGTATGTTAATTTATTAATTTAAGTGTTTATTTTGCGTACTATATATTTTAATGTTTATTAATTAATTTTATGTTACCGATATCTACTTGCTACTTAAAATTTAGAATGTATATTTAAACATCAATCTATAACACAAGCAGTTTCATACTTAGAAAATGTTGATTAAAACTAAAATATATGTAATTTAGAAAAGCACCGAGTATTGTGTAAGTAAGCGTTTTATTATGATTAAAATAGACAAGAATGCATTGAAAATCATTCTGAGACAAAGTAAAAAAAGAAAATTAGACCATTGTCTACACGTATTAATAACACATAATCTAATTTATTGAGGCGAACGCTTAATAAAAATAGAAACATTGTATTGAATAAAAATTTTAATGGTTTCAAAATGTAATAGTGTGAGAATCAAACTTCGGTTAACCAGTTAGTATTTTAGATCCCTGAGAAATCAGTTTTAGATAATTTACACTGAATGTCAGATATGCGGCTCATGTGAACAGCAGATTATCATATTTGTTTTTCATATTTTAAAAATTTTCTCACACCAAAATATTTCTCATGCTATTGTCTATCTATGTTTAAATTTTTATAAAGTTTGAATTAAAAAATTATGGTTTTCGAGTCATTTTTATAAATTTTTTCCCCCAAAAATATGAGGAATTGAGAAATTCGAAAAATCATCTCTTTAAAGTACCAACTAAAGGCAAATTCAGTTCCTGATCCAGACTTTTGGGCAAGTATACACAAGTATTACACAAAAGTATTCACAGAAAAAAAATAAAAGTAAAAAAATAAAAATAAAAATAAATAAGCACTACTGTAAAAACACTAGCATCTTCATTCAGGATCTAAAATTAAAGCATTGTGTTTATTTATTATTATTTATTTATTTTATATCTATATATATACCTATACAATACTTTTTTAAATTTTATTTATTAGTATTGACCTTTCTAATATTTTTGTTTTTGTTTTTACGAAATGCGTTATTAGTTTTGTTTTAAATTTGATGTACTTTACATCGTGATGCGAAGTAATTGGTAAAAAAATTTTTCATTAAAACAGAAAAAAAATCTAGAATCTTTCGAATCGTCGGTTATAAAATATTCACATGAGATAAAAAATCATAAAATAAGATGTTCGCATGATACAGAAAAACAATCTAATTGGAATATAAATCATTTTAAAGCTATTAATTAGAACGAACCTTGTCCATAATATAATAACATTATTAGATATAATAGTAGTCAGAAAAGTGAAAATTGTAAGCTTTGATTAATAATCACATTATTCTAATTGGCAACATTTTGGGTTTCCCTCCTCCCCCCCCCCCCGTGGTTCTATAGCATTCGGATAGCGAGCGCTGCATTATTAATATAATACGATCCGACCTTTAAAATAAACAAACTCGTTCTTTAATCAGTTAGAATCAGGCTCGATTTAAAACCCATAAATATTCATAATATTAATTTTTACGCGTAACGTCAACCTTAACTTCTATGAAATAATATTACGAAGCCGAGCATATCATTACGCGCGCGTTGTATTTGTTTTACATAATTATGTGATATTATGCTAATCATCGTGGCTTCCTCGTTGCCGTACGCTGTAATTGCGTTTACCTCGACGTACTGTTGTTTTTCGTTTTTGACCTTATCCGTGTCAGAAACGTCGCGTTAACCCTTTCACTGCTGTGACCTAAAACCCAAAATAAGTCTCGTCCTGTGCTGTAGATTTTTGAAAAAAAATTAAATTAATCATCTTACTGATATTCGACATTCCGAATTAAACGGTTTTTTTTTTTTTTTTTTTGTGACATCGCTAACATTCAAGGAGATATTATAAGTATTATATATTTTCAACCATCCAGGGGATCAAACTAAACTATTACACAGTCCATGTTTGTACATTTACAGTCTTGTTATGGTTTTGATTACATATATTATTTTTATTATTATTATTATACAGCCACGTGCTCGTTTTTTTGCCAACACATCTAATATTTTTTATTTAAATATTATAATGTTAAAATCTATAGAAAAAAATTGTTCGTTGTTCAAGTTTTAATACTCATTGATATATAATTGAATTACATATTACATAATATATAATATAACCTGAAATTTTAGAATCAATATTTATTTTTTTCATTTTTTCATTTTGTTGAATTAAAAATTCTATATTTGTACAAGTAAAAAATCAAAAATCAAAAAATATAATAATATTGGATCTAAACATTCAGAGTTACACAGTTTATAAATACTATGGGTTTCCAGACTTGAACAATGAGCAAAATTTTTTACAGGTTCATAATACATGATAATACGAAAACGAACGTCCACGTGACTGTAAAATAATAACAAAATACGTAATCAAAACCATAACAAGGCTGTAAATGTACAAACATGGACTGCAATAGTTTAGTTTGATAGCCTAAGTGATTGAAAATATATGTATCACTAAATATCTCATTGAATATTAGGGATATTACAATTTTTAAAAGACCGTTGAATTCAGGAGCACCTGTAAATTACATCACAATCAATCAAAATTTTTCCGCCATTCTCTTTATATATATTTTATTTTCAATCGCCTGCATATAAATACGGGCATAGCACAGCCGATGTGTTTGCATTTCCTGCACATATTATGCGGGCATGGTAGTGAAAGGGTTAACAACGTATTATAGCCAAGCCACCGTCGCTGAGAACCGCTGCAAATGTTTATCAGCATAGGACCTGAACGGCCAAAAAATAATGCAAATCTCTTTTGGATACAAACAATATTTCGGTCCAAACGATATACACAATTTGAAACATATAAATATAATAACACTAATAACCTTGATTACTATTTTTTATTTTTAACACAGTAACCGCAAAAACCAATCCGAATACTCGGCTCGTAAGAGGAATAATACTTTCAATCGAGTTCTCCATCGGCTCTTCAAAAAAGAGAGGTTATCAAAAATAAATAAATAAATTCTACGCTGATGTGCCATTAAAAATATCAAACGTGCTACAGTTTGGCCATCCCTGTTATAAACCATATAATTATTGTACTATCCGCACGAGTTTCGTCGTGTTTAAAAGTGATTAGGGGTTCTTAAACGTATTTCAACGAAAAATTTATCGACTGAAAAGGAAACAAGGAAAGGCTACACAGAGAAGGGAATCATCAACATTTTCGAAAAAAAAAAAATGGAATATTCTCTTGCAGCAAAACAGCCCGTTCAAACACGCGACGACGGTCTTACGTCGACTCGATCCGATACGCCATACATTAATAAGTATGCTGAGCACGGCACACTCGACGCGGTCCCCGAACAATTATTTGATTATACGGGTAGTATAGTAATAACTCTGGAAGTCCCACACACACACACACACACACACCCCGTACGGTCGTAAATACACGAGCGCGGCGGCATATGCGAAAAGATAGGCACTGGAAAGGGCAAAAATATATTATGTACGAAATTCGTATTTTGCTTAATGTCAGACGAAAGACACACCGGACTGTGGTGGTGCTCGAAAAAGTTGACCGTTGACCGTCTCACTACGTTTACGAGCTACCATTTTGGCGGTCGGTTGGAGAGGAGAGCTCGGATGGGCATCGTCTGTTTATACGCGGGGACAACCATCGTGCACGTACGATAAGGTCAAATGTATCCGTTAAAAGGATTAGTGAAGTAGTCGATTGAAGTGAAGTGGAAAATAAATAAATATGTTTCGTACGAGAGAGCCGAGCGGTGGGATCGCGCGCAGGAGATGTTTATTCGCGCAAGGATAATTTAAGCATATTTTGTCCTGGAATACTGATTGAACTATCATTAATCGTTGATAACAAAGTATTGACTTTGAAAAAATTATGGTTGCACTACGGGTCGAATAAAAACCTCCATAAAAAATATTTTATTCTATTTTATTATTACGTTTATTATTGTGTTTTAACTATAATAATGTTTTGTAGTATTTTATTTATATAATAGTTCTTCATCAACAATTTTCAATTTACGTATACAACTTCCAAATTTCGAAAACTTAAGTGTAAGAAAGTCTAGGAACCGGCTGTTTCACGTTGATTGGACCACCGGGAAATCGAAAGTAACTCCGGCCCCTAATAGATAATTATTTAATATAATAAAAATAAATAAAATAATAAAATACAGATTAAAGGAGATTGAATTATTAAATGATTTATCATTACTTTTGGATTCGACACATCCACAAAGGTTATCATGTACAAATAATGAAGAATACCCACGGTGCGAAGTTTATCAGGCTTTTTTTTCTTTTTCTTTTTTTTCTCATTAAATACACTTAATTTCCATTAGTGGTGTGTTCGGTTCAAAATAAATAAAAAAAAAATATACGTTCTTATATTAGAAATACTTGATTTCCATTTCCATTTATAAAATGTTGCGCCTTTTCATAATAATTGCGCCCGAAGACAAACGCACGCGCTTGTGTAATTAAAGTATATTGTGGCGCAGGCGTTATACTTACTTGTTATACGGTATTATGCCTTTTTGGAAGTGCTCCCGCATCGAAGCCAGCTTTTCAAAATATCGTATACCGTAACTGAAACAACAAAAATAAACCGTGTCAGATTGTGTACTCTAAGAGTCCAAATAAAGAGTACGGCGAAGGTTTTATTGCGATTCCGAAACACGCGCTCGCGAACACCAACGCACACACGAACGCACACGTACGTAGGTAACAATAACATACGTGAGCGCGTGCGCATGCGTGTTCGCGAACTCCGATGTGTGTTTGTAAACGGTCAAAGGAGCGTAATTTTGTGCGCCAAAATGTATGAAGACATTTTAAAAAGCTTATTTTAGCTAGCACGAACAAAGAAAACCTTTTTTTTCTTTTTTTTTTTTTTTGGTGAAAAACTCAAACGAGCTTTTTCTTCGTTCGCCCTCCAACCAAGTGCATTTCACAATGGAGAGAAAAAAGTTCATCGTATAAGTCACTTTACTCGAAGAATATTAATTGAACAATAAATGTTTTTAATTAAATTTCAGACAAAATTTGATATTCCGTTAATCATCAATTTTAATTACATTTTTGTTGTTGTTGTTGATCTTTTATTCTATGAACGTTTTTTTTTTTTTTTGTTTCTTTCAAAAAATTATATATAATATATATATATAAACCATCCAGTATTTAATAATATACTTTTGTTTTCATTACAGTACAGGTACGTGTCTTTTGTAACATTAAATTGTCACAAATACGTGTGAAATTCGAAAGTTATCTACATATATATATTAAACTACACACACACACACACACGCACACGCACATTTATATATATATTTACTGCATAAACTATTTTAGTACTCGACATTATCCGACGGTAGTGTATACCTACGTATATAATGAACAAACTTTTGTAGTTAAACAAATATTAATCTCTTTGGATTCTGGATTAAAGTAGTTAATCCAATATTAAACGCCGCGGCTCGTAGTTTTGTCGCCCGTCAAAGAGGGTCGGGTTTTAATATGCCGCGTGATCCCTGCGACGTCCGGTAAGACATGAACTGGCCTCGTCACTCACACGCGGGGTTTTGGCGGTCTCGAGTATTAGCGCTACAGCACTTCCGGGTTAGTGGCTGAAAACCGAAATGAAAAAAAGGCGCTCGTTGTACACTTTGAAAACGCACCGCAAAATGTGCTTCAATAATGCGCTCCGTTCAAACAATTACATTTCGCGGAAGGGCACGTATAAAGTTTTTTAAAAGTCGTTTTTTTTTTATTATGCTAACCACTCGAAACGTGATATATTCAGTTATTTTTATTATTACACCAAAATCGTTAAGTTTAAAGGTTTAACTAATTTATTTCACCGTTTAAATTGTTCCGTCACGAGCAAGCCGTGTTTCAAAATAATGAATTTACACTATTAAACCCTATATTTCTGACCAATCGACACAATAGCAGTATCGATTATTATTTGTCTATTTTTATTTCGAGCACGATTTTAATAAAAATATTATTTAAACACAGTACGGTATGATATTATATACTGTGATTGGATACTTATATTTTTTATTTTGTCTATTAGCACATAATCATTTGGTGTTTTTTGGAGAACCTCTCGTTTTTACACTAATAAAAAGAAAAATAAAGAAACAAACGTTATGAGAAAAGACATGATTACTAACACGTGTAAACGAGTTCCTTTTGTAAAATGAGTTTTTCATTTTTTTTTCCTTTATTCAAAAGTATAAAATGAATCGAATAACAACAGAAGATTTTAGGGCAAAGTTTATATTACGTGGCACTTTACTTCCAAAACGACTGATCGGTACTGATCGAGATTGGGTACCACGAAAAACAATAAGTTTCCTAAACGTTTATTTCGTCCGAGTACTCTCTTCCTCTCTCTCTCTCTCTCACTCTCTGGTTGGCGTTTAGACCTGATTAGATTTAGTGTAATAATCTAAAGCTGTCTGTGTAGAATTGAATTCATAAGTATTTTCCTCGCAGATTCGAAATAATTCAATCTATGTGAGCGTAATTAAAAAAAAAAATCCATTGCGTCGGGCACGGTCAAACTTTGCGCGAGTTCGGGGAAATAACGGTTGGGATATTTTTTTTTTTTTTTTTTTTTACGTTTCGATTATGTGAAGCCATATTGAAGCGTACGCTTTTACAATATTTTCGAAAAAGTTTTACGTGCTTTTGCAAACTAGATTACGACCGACTGCTGTTTTATATTATTTTATTTCGTATTAAGCAGCGGGAGGGGGAATGGGGGGGAAAACGGTCGAGGACTTGTTATGACTGGTCACGAAAAATCTGAGGAATAAAAAAAAAAAAACAAAAATAAATAGCTTTCACGAAAAACGGTTCGAACGAATGGGGTAGGAAAAAAACCCCGTATTACGTTGTATCGATCCGTTGGGTCCGATCGCGGGTTTCGACATGCAAAATGTCATTACGAGCCCTGTTTTCGTCGTACGGTCGATGTGGCCACGTCTCTGATACACTCGGATGTTATTACGTTTATATTATATCATGAAGAAATATCTCGAGAAAAAGTATATCGATTATATTAAAAACATGTTATTATACCTTTAAAAATAAAAAAATAAATGTTTCCTATTGACTGAAATTACTTAATCGTATTTAGTCGAAGATAACTAGTGTTTTTTTGTTTTATAACCAAATTTATTTAAATTTTATAACTCGTCTAAATTTTTATGTGTCATTTTATTGAGCACCGCCAATTGTTGATCCAACATTGCTTCTTGAAGACGGTATTTACACTTTTTATCCCATGTATCACCAAATTATCTTTTGCAAACTTCTTTCTGATAAACATTTAAACAAATTTTCGGACGAAAGTAGTCTATATTTCCTTTTGGACTCCGACAAATTAAAAAAAAATTTTAAATTTTCAAATTGTAACTCGTAACAATATTTAACGATTCACATAACCAATATAAATGACGCGACTGAGTTCACACTGCGCTAGCAATAATTATCAAAACTTGGATATCTGAGGTCGAAGTATTAAAAAACAAAAATGCTGAATGTTGTTCTACAAGTTATTTTGATTGGGAGATTTTTCTTGGACATTTAGACGTTTTACTACAGATGTTTTTACTAGTATTACTGAAAAGGCTGTGTCAATGTTTACATGTTTTTTTGTATGATCGAAATTTCACATTCGACAGAAAATTTACTCATATCTAAGTATGAAAGCTTTTAGTCAATTTTCTATTGGTATTATACAACGAGTAATTTATTATTTATAATGAATAACTAATTAAGTGTAACTCTACCTGTTTACATAATCGGTAGAATATTTTGAACGATATTATTTCAGGGGTTACAGTAAAATTACTGTAATCGATTTTTTTCTTAAATAATTTAATAATCGCATTCGATTTTAAGTACTTTTAGCGCCAGTTGCTTTAAACGTCTGGACACGCCCATACGACAATTTATATCTGAACGGTATACATCCAGGCGAGCTTATGGAGGACTACGTTCTTGGGAAATCACTTAGTAATTAGTTATGATGAATGAGTGGATAAATTGTCGTGCTTTAAATGTAAATATGACGCGATAACGATAATATTATGTTATAATTATTAGGGCTCAAAAGTAATTGCGATTGCATGCTATTTGTGAGCGATTAGATTAATGGTGAAGTAAGCTAGAATTTAATATCTCGACACTACGAATTAAACATTAAAAGTTTATAGTACATATTCAGTGATTTTGTAGTTTTAAGAACGTATTTCTAAATTTCACAATTTTTTATACCATATTTGATTATGAAATTTGAAAATTTGATGATAAAAAATCAAATTAATTAATTTTGAGAGTTTTCATAAATGTAATATTAAATAGGTGTTAATTAACCTATTACGTTTTTTTTTTTTCAAATCTGTTCTCATGAACATAAAAAAACTTAATACAAAATATATGAGAAATAGCGTATTTTTTCAAAGTATAAAAATTGGCTTATCGTTAATAATTCGCAATCTTTTATTTTTGAAAACATAAAAAATTATGTTTAGTAAGTAAATATAAAAAAAGCCGGGCATACTTCGCACGATGGGTGTAGTTCGCACGACGGGTGGTATTCTCTTGACATGCGTATTAAATTTTAAAGAAACGATAAATCATTTCTTCAGTAAAACGATTCTGAACGAAGGAAGTTAATAATAAAAAAAAAAAATTTTTCGAAAAATGTCCAAAATTTTTTTACGCCAAAATCTTTTTTATAGGATTTTCTATCTATGTTTAAATTTTCATAATATTCGGATCAAAAAATGATGGTTTCCGAGTCGTTTTTGTCAAATTTTGAGTAGTTTTTTCCAAAAAAAAAATTGAACAATTGAGAAATTCAAAATATGACCTCTTTAAAGTACAATCTAGAGGAAAATTCGGTTTC
>JAIPRM010004250.1:0-23492 GCA_025469315.1 Stegophylla sp. TES_Ste_2020 | reverse complement strand
AAAAAAAAAAAGAGGAAAGCAATATTTTTAAAACATTTTCATACATTTTTGTACAAAATACACTTTTAATGCGGGCCACATCGAAAGGGTTGGCGGGCCACATTTGGCCCGCGGGCCGCATGTTTGAGACCACTGTCCTAACCTATCGCTTTGTAAACAAACGGCCTCGATTTCATAACTCTCAAAGACTCGCAGACGAGAAGACGTTTTTTTTCGTCCAATCCATATTTTTATTTTCAATGCATTATTATTGTTATGCGTGGAAACGGCGCGTACAAAAGTCGCGGCGCGACGAAAAACGCGTTTCGCACGTCATCGACGTCGCATCGCGCGGATGATGTGATGTGACACTACGTCATCGATCATCATCATCGGCCTCTGGCGAAGTCTTCGTAGTCGACCGTGACCGACGACGTAGGAACGATGTGGTGCAGCGGCAAGTACGACGACTTGTCACCGTTGCGGTGTTTGCCACCGGCGGCCGCGCGCGCCGACGCGTCGTCCCGCTTGGACACCAGACCGCCCGACTCGGCGGTGTCGTCGTCGTCGTCGTCGTCGTCATCGGGCGCGCCGTACTCCAAGTCACCGTCGTCGGACGACCGGTGCCGTTGCTGAGCCGCCGCCGGTTGCTTCTGCCCGTTCTTGCCGAGCCGCCGGACGGCCAGGCCGACCAGCAAGCATCCGGCGCACGCGGTGATGGCCACCAGGGCGGTGACCAGCATGGGGCCCACGTTGAAGCACAGGTACAGCAGCGAGTTGAGCGAGTCCGGCAGGCTCTTGACCTCCTGCAATCAACAATGGGAATCACAATATTATTATAATATCCGTTATTAGGGCTCCGGGTGTTATTGTAACGTTTCGATTCTGAACGAAGTGAATCGTTACAATGATGTTTATTTTTTTTTCTCTTTCTGTGAAACACTTTTCCGTATAGAAATACTTGTCCGAAAGTCTCGATCAGTATCTCTGTAGAACCGAAATCGTACCCAGACCGGTACTTTAAAGCGGTCATTTTTCCAATTTCTCAATCCTTTTTCCAAAAAAACGGGGAAAAACTGTCGAAAAATTTCACAATTACCGAAATTTCCGTAAAATTGACAATTACTTTTTGACATAACTGCTAAAATAATGCAGCTAGAAACTTGAAACTTTCACCAACCACTAAAAATAGCTACCAAAACATTTTGTAAAAATTTCAAAAAGATTTGATAAATTTTGAGTTAAGTACAGCATTTTGAAAATTTCGGAAATTTCTCATTTTTTGTTAGTTTTTATGTAATAAAATTTTTGATTTTTGATATTAAGACTTGAAAATTTAATATGATCTCACTGATATATATGTCTAATCAACCTGAAAAAATCTCGAAAATCGTTAGTCAGCTTTTTTCTTTATACCCGTTTCAAGTTACAATTTCGACTAAATTCGTTAGTTTTAATTGAAATTACGCACTTTAACGTACATGTAAGAAAATTTGTGTTTAGTGGAAATGGAACCGGCCTTGCACGCGACAGTACCGGGTTCGATTACAGACCGGCACTCCGAATTTTTTCATTTTTTTTTCTTATATTAACTTCCTTCGTTCAGACTCGTTTTATTGAAGAAATTAATTATCGTTTCTTTAAAATTCAATACACCAGTCAAGAAAATCCCACCCGTCGTGCGAAGAACACCCATCGTGCGAAGTATGTCCGGATTTTTTTTTCCTATTGCTTGGGTTTATTGCTGAGTAAGTTTGAAACTTGTTTCATACAAGTGCGAATTGAAGACTAGAAGTTTTTAGTTTTTTAGTGCAACTTTTTGCAATTTTTAGCATTTTTTTTTAATTTTATTGCAATTTCACTTATTTTATTTATTTATAATGCAATTTTAGATACTTTTCAGTGTTTGGGACTTTGTAGTGGTGATGCACCGGAATGTCTGGTTTGTGTATTGTTTTTATAAAATAATAAAGCTCCGAATATACCATTTCTTCGTTTATAATATAATATTTATATAATTATAATTCGTTTGGGTGTATGGAAAAATATGTATTTTATAAAGTTCATTATAAATAATTTATAATAAAAAAAAAAAAATAACTTGAAAATTTTTATCGTGTAGTACAATCATTTTTAAGGTAGGGACATTATTAATAGATAAAAAAAAATTAAATTTAACAAAACTATTTAAAGGTTCCTGATAGATAGGACAAAAAAACAGTTTAATAATAACTTTAAGTGCGACTTTTAAGCGCAATTTTAAGTATTTTTTACTACAATAACGCAATCAATTTTTGAAGCTTTTTAGTGCAATAACTTCTGAGACCTATTCATTATTATCCTCATACAGGGGGATGTATTTAGTTTTAACCCCCCCCCATCGCAATAATTAAATGCTGTTCGTATAGAGATCAGTGGTTGTTTCCAACCTTTTCTACTCTACGCTTCCCCCTTTTCTATAGATGAAAAACACCTTTTTTGATATAATTTAAAATTAAAGTAGCAATATCCGAAATTACAACTTCTTTATTGATGATAATTGATAATAATTATGTAATATAAATAACAGTAAATAATTTAATAAAATAATCAATGAATGTGAATAATTATAGCGATAAAAAAATATAAAAATAAACACTTATTTTAATGTTCATCCGTTATCGGTACCCAACAAAAGTTGTTATTAATTTTTAATTTGTTGTCTACAATAATTAAAAATTTTACGTTGTGACGACTGCTTGCGCCTCCCTAACAATGTGTACCCGCCTCCCAGGTTGGGAAACACTGTTATAGATAAATAATATCGTTAATTACGAATTATAGAGTCAGCTTCATTTTTGCCCCCCTCCCCACCTTGAACAACAATCTTAAATACGCCCGTGTACTTATACAGGGACGTAGCCAGGAATTAGGACTAGAGAGGGTGGCAAATGTTAATGCAACTTGTTAACTCTATCCCGTGATGAAAAAAAAAAAATCACAAGACAACCGCATTGTTATTGCGTTTAAAATTTGAAAATAACAAATAATAAGTCTTATTTTTTCAAACATTTTATACGTTCATAACTTCATAGCAATATTCCTATACTCGCTCTAATTTAACATATAGCTTATCTGTTCTAAATTATTATTTTAATGCTCACTCCCATCACCAGCTACTTCCATTCATCACTAGAATAGGGAATACAATGAGCAGGTATCAAAATATCACTGTAACAATGTATATCTAATAATAATTGTTATGTTGTAATATGCTAAATTAAAAACATATAAAATCAGAATTATTTGAAGTTCATATACTTTCTAAAAATCTCATTGATTTTTATTCGACTTGAGATTTAATGAACGTTTAATTTAATCTAAGTTCATCGAAAAATAGCTAGGGAGGCCAGTAAACTATAAAGGGTGGTCCGGCCATTTCAGGTCATCCCTTATCTACGTGCCTGTATTTATACGTCACGATTGGTGACGAGCGATACAGAAACGTGTTTTTTTTTTTTTGTGGATGGAGGGAGGGGGAGATAACAGAGATATGATGGAACAAATGAAAGACACTTTTTTTTCCAGGAGAAACAATTTTTTCATATTTTTAACACTTTTAAACGTCACATAATTTCATTAAGTCCATTTCTAGACTTTTTAGATTTTGGGTGATACAAAGAAGACAGTCCTTTTACAATAATGTTTATTTCTTTTTACGGAAATTTTAGTAGATTGTCGAAAAGTGTCATTCAGAAACTTTTTTAGATCAGAAATCGTATTTCGATAGTCTTTTTTTAAAATTACCAATACTCTTTCCAAAAACCAGAAGATATTGTAAATTAGATATTCACAAAATCAATTTTATTAATAATCCTTATAATTCCTAAGCTAATACGACTAGAAACTTGAAATTTTGTACATTATAAAAAATAGGGTAATACAGGCAGGAAATTTTTTCTACTTTTAGGATAAATATAGAATTTTAGAATTATCAAGTACATAGTAAATTTTTATTTTGAATTGTATTCTATATATATATATATATATATTAAAATTAAACTATTCATCAAGTCTGCGAAAAAAAATTGCGCTTTCTTAAATTTTAGATTTCTAGATACAGGCCAGTTGATTATAATTCACAGTGACTTGAGCGGTTGCCCAAAGACAATGACTACGAGTATTTTTCGTACACCAGTAGTAAATAATTAAATACTTTTTCACAAAAATGTAAATTTATTAAATGGAAGAATCTCTAGGAAAAAAAAACAATTCTTAATCAATAGTTTTCAATTTGGCAAAAATTTTAAAACATTTAATTTTTTTTTTTTTTTTTTTAACAGCAGATTTATGTGATCTTATTTTCCCGGAAACATTTATTGGACTGCAAAAGTATCTCTTGACACTCCCCAGCAATTTCTTTGTGTATGTGTGTGCGAAAAAAGTGGGTGCAATAATCTAATATACAAAGAGTGTAATGTATCGTAATTGTATACGAGAAGTTAGGAAAATCTTTCTCCAGTCTACAGTCCCACTCACTTTGTCCGAGGTTACTCCCAGTGACAACATTTACATATTTGTCGTTCAAACAATCAGCGTATCAAGGACACGGAAATTTTCGGTCTGAGTTGATGTTGTACATGGAGAAATGGAGGCAGGTACGTAGCCAAGATTTTTTTTTATTTCTGAGAAGGATCAGTTAAAAAAAAAATTGGAACATATTTTGCACCATGGATATTTTCGTTCCTTAGGTGTGATACACTTGGTGGACGTGCTGAATTTTAAAAGAAACCATAAGTCATATCTTCAATAAAACGATTATGAGCAGAATTTCAATTTGTTATAGACAACAATTGACAGTTTTATATTGAATATATTTAACAGCTGTTTCATATTTACATTTTATCCGAAATTCGGCTATAAGATATTGTAGACACATTCATGATTTAAACAATATTACTTTTGGAATAGGTACTAACAGAATAATTTGTGTCCATATAAATATTCGTGAAAATGATTATTTTGCCATGTATTGAAGTTTAAAGCTCTTATACTTAAAAGTTGCTAAAAATGATTAAAAAGAAAAAATATGCCTAAATATAAATTAACCTGTATGAGTATATACAATTTTCAACCTTAAAAACAATAAATTAAATATGTTACGTTTTAATAAGGAAGAAAAATCAGCCATTATTTGAATTAACCATAATCCATAATATTAATAATAATACCATAATAACCATAGTTTAGACGTTTAAACGTTTGTAAAAATTTATTTATGAAAATTATACCAGCTGGCGTCTCAAAAATCCAATATTTATCCTAAATGCAGTTAAATAATTTAACTATTATTGTTATTTAAAATGTTTTTCTATTTGTATTATACTGTTGTTGACAATGGTGAAAATTTCAAGTTTTTATAGTTTTATTAGTTTTAGTGTTATTGCGAAATTAATTAATTTAATTTTATAAAAATCTCGTTTACAGTACTATTTGCTGTTTTTACTCAATTTTTCTACAGCTTTTTCGTTTTTGGAAAAATTTTTGAGAATTTTGAAAAATTCCGTTATAAATTACCATCTGGATGAGATTTCTGATTCACGTGCTTATTTTGTGGTTTGATATTTACGAGGATTCATATATGTATATTTACAAGAATGTGCATTCTAACTATATCATTTGGTAATTTGTTCTGTACCATACAATTAATAATTAGTTATACAAATACAAAAAATGTATAGTCCCTGATTTTTCATTTGCGAGTTTGGACCCCATGCCCCATTTGAAAAAAAAATATTGAAATTAATTTTTCAACACTTTTTCATCATGAAATTTTTTTATTTCCTGTTGTCAATTTGTGTGGAATATAAAGCTGGTTGAGTAAAATATAAATTGTTTTGTAATAATAATAAGCTCTACAACTTTTAAGTAAAATTGACCTATATAAACTCGAGCTTCCCTCAAAAAATTTTATTGAATAAATGATTTATGTTTTTTTTTTTTTTTTTTTTTTAATTCAATACATCCACCGAGACTGTGATCACCTAACTAACGATAAATGCCCATAGTGAGAGCATATCCGGCTTTTTTTTTTAAATCCTTGACTTTTGGCAACAAAATTACATAAACTCGAGGTATCGGTTCCGATAATAACAATAATAACGTTAAGTATTAATATGTCGCTGTTGTCGTTATTCAAAAATTATCATCCGACGACAGGCTGGTACGGACGACAATAAATATGCGATGGCCGAATGTCAAGGAAAACCACGTGTCTCCACGCTGTCGCAGACACATAATATGTATTCTCTTTACACGCACAGACATAATAACAAATACACGAGCCACACGTCGGCATTAAATTTTGAGTTGTTTTCCTGAACAATTTTTTTACTGAAATTTGTGTCTACTTTTTATGGAGTGGCCATATTTGTGTGTGTGTGTGTGTGTGTGTGGGTGTGTGTATAAAAAAGACATCAGAAAACGATTTTGGCCAAAATTGCACATTGATTTATATTATTTTTTTATCAAAACATTTTTTTTTTTTTTTATAGTAACAATGGAAAATATTCTGACTTTTATTGGCTTCATTCCGTTCACCATCGTGGTTACAACCTGTTTTTACGTATTTTTTCTTTTTTTTATGTTTTTTTGCGTGCTCGGTACTTTTTAGAAGTGTAATAAAAATAATAATAATATTCGATGCAGTAATAAAATCAGTTATTTAAATTTTAATTGCTTCGGTAGAAAAAATAGAAAGTATTTTTTGAATTATATCTATAGCGCATCTGTAATGAGAAATATTTTTTGTATTCGTTACAAATATCATCTGTTTTTTTTTAATCATAGTTCAAAACTGTAAAAATATTTTTCATTCCTTCCGTTGCACGTGACATTTTTAAAATACGAGTAAACCGCTGAAAATAAATAATTTTATAAGGTAATAAAATTTGTTTTAGCTAAAACTTTCACTTCATAAGATGGTTATTCCAACATAAGGAGTTTACACAGTTGAATTTTTAAAATCTAACACTTTTAATCAAACACCTTATCGAGGATCGAATTATCACATTTTAATTTCAACATTAAGCTGTTGAGATATTATAATTTATTCTTCTTATTTTTCCATATTGTGCACAATTGTATAACAATGATAAAATTACTAAAATTAAAAAGAAACTAATTTTCTATAAACGAAACTTAAAGCGTAATATTCAAACAAGCGACGAGATCACGTTTCAACATGATCACTATTGAGTAATTTAACAAGCAATATCAGACAATCGAAAAAAAAAAAAAAATCAGTCCAGATATATGTATTTTAAATTGAGATAAAAAAAAAAAATCACAATAACCTATTCTATCAAGAGCGAGCGCCCATTAAGGGATGCGTTAATATTCACCTGGAATAAAATACAAATGTTATTTCTTAAAAATAAAAAAATAACTCATCCATTAGTTGGTTGTTCTTTGAATAAAAATCATGTAGTAAAAAAATTAAAATAAATAATAATAACAATAATTATAATAATAATACAAATTATTTCCAGTCTGTTAAAAAAATAGTCAGAAGTATTTTGTAGAAATAAAGTGTATTTTTAACATTTATTCTTGCCACGCACAGTGTGTGCACTTTAGAAATATCTTTGAGCACACTAAGACGTGTATAAACATAAATGAGAAGCAAAATGGCCAAATATAGATTTGACGGATTGTGCTCAGCGAAAAATCGAGTACGACAACGGAGTTGTTGAAAAAGAGATCGTCAAATTTATTGCGCAGAAACGTATATTTTTGTTTTAAAATTGTTTTCATATTGATATTTCGTTGATTTGAACTTTGAAGGTTAGGTTTAAACCATTGCATTAGGAAAATTATTTTAAGCGTAAAATTGGTAGGTTAATAAATTATTATGCAAATAGGATTTTTATAGAATTTAAAACTTTTACCATAAATGATTACCATCATTCTTTAAATATCTTAAGTAACGTTAGTTTTAGAGTAGGCAATGACATAGCGATCCTCGTTGATTTTTTTATTTCTATAAATTATCGATATTGCTGTATTTTGACGTTTAAAGCACTTATATCAGAAGAATACTTATCCAGTTAATTCGTAATATGTGAATATAAGTATATAACTGTGTATATGATTAATCTCGAAAACAATTTCAACCTTAAATACTAAAATTTGCACATTTTATAAAATACTATGAAACAAATTTGTTAATAACATATTCAATCTGTTGTTGGTTAAAAATATTATACAAACTCATTCATATTATATAGGTATATTTTATGTATACTTCTGTTAAAATTTTTTGAGAGTACATTTTTAAATATAAAAGCTTTAAGTTTCAAAAAAATGATAAAATGTATTATTCTCACGAATAAAAATACGGACAGATTATTCTGTTATTAAATTATTAAACACACTGAATATACCTATATCTGATATTATTTTTCTGCATAATCTACTAAAGTTCTGCTCTGGAATTTTTTGTTGAAGAAATGATTTATTAATTCTTTAAAATTCAATACGCCCACCATGAGTGTCCCACATGAATACTGAAGATTATTATTTTTTCAATTTTTATTTGACATGCACCGATGCACGCTATTAATGATTCGGTTCAACTTCACTCGTTATACTTTATATTCGCACCGATCGTGTGCACTACATACACGCACTTACAAACAGTAGGTTTTCCCTTTTGATCAATACTTGAATTTTAATAAAAAAAATTTGAATTGAAATTATATACACTGAGTTTTATTATTCACGCTGAAAGTACTGTTAACAATACAAATAATCCGTGCATTTTTATAATTAACTAACATTGTAAATTACAGAAGAAATCTCTGTACATAGGGAATTAAAAATTTCTCGCTTGTGAGAATTTAAAATTAATTTCCTGCCGATTATAATGATTTTTACAAAAGCGTCCACTTGAGATTATGCAAACGTGACCTCAATTATTTTTGAACGATTGTAATATTGTATGCCGCATATTTACCTGCACTGCACATTTTAGTTGTGAAATAGGTAATAATATTAGTAATGAAATTTAAATAATTATAAATTATTTTTCTTTTATTATTATTTGTATTTTTTCTTTTTCTTTTGTAATAATTTGATTTAACTTTTTTTTTTTACTTAAGTTCTAAAAATTATTTTATTTTATATATAAAAGGCATAGGTGTATAAAATCTCAAAAATTTATCAATTTCCAAAATATCATAAAACATCATAAAAAATTATTGGGGTAGGTTAAAATCTAAAGTATACTGAAGCCGAAGGTCAAAATCAATATTCCAGCATATTACGTTAATGTGTTCAATAATAATATGTAAACAACACGATTTGGACCAAACTAGAATTGCTTTTTATTATTATAGCCATTTACCCATTATTTTTTATGAGCCTTACGCAATTTATGTGCCAATATAGTTAGGTAAATTATAATTAGCGTACGCTTTCGTTTAACGCAGGTTTTGACTGTTGCGGACGCGAAGTAAACGTCGTATAGACCTGATAAACAGCAAAGCTGAGCAAGTTTGATTATTAAACTGATGATTATCATATGCATAACTCATATATTATACGAGTAATTGAAAGAAATGCTAATTTTATCAATAATTAATAAAAATTTAATTATATGTACCAATAAATTTAAATTTTACAAAAATGTGAAAAATTAAAAAATTTAATTGTGAAATTTCAAAAACCCGCAATGTTTTCAAAGTTCTATTTTCTTCCAAAAGTGGTGAACTCTTTTTGAGGCTTTTCTCAAGTTCACACTAGTGTATTGTTAACAGAAAAATTTAAAAATTATCGAAAAATTCCTAGCTACTATACTATTGGAGTTATATCTAAAAAATAAATTAATTCAATGAAAATTGTTTACAGCATATTTTGCTGATTTTACTTAAATTGTCAAAAGGTTTTCATTTTCTTTTTTTTTTTTAATAGATATTGAGAATTTTAAAAAATGACCTATTAGAAATAATTTTCAAATCAAACTTTTGAACATTAGAGGGGTTGAAAATAACTTTTGGATCACTATTACTATCCGAAAAAAGTGTTTGTAAAAATAAAGACAATTAAACTTGTTTGTTATAGTATTTTAGTTATAACTTAGTTTCAAGTTTCACATATGAAAATATATTTTACTGTAAATAATATAATAAAATTAATAATAGTATTTATAATTAGTATGACTAATTTAAAAAAACCGGACATACTTCGCACGATGTGTGTTTTTCGCACGACTGGTGGGATTCTCTTGACGGGTGTATTGAATTTTAAAGAAACGATAAATCATTTCTTCAATTAAACGATTCTGAACGAGGGAAGTTAATAATATAAAAAATAAATAAGAAAATAAATGTTAGAAAAATGTCCAAAAATTTTTTTTTCACATTTTCAAAATTTTCTTGCGCCAAAATCTTTCTTGTATGATTTTCTATCTATGTTTAAATTTTCATATAGTTCGGATCAAAAAATGATGGTTTCCGAGTTGTTTTTGTCAAATTTTAGGTAGTTTTTTCCAAAAAAAAAAAAAAAATTGAAGAATTGAGAAATTCAAAAAATGACATCTTTAAATGTACAGTCTAGAGGCGAATCCGATTTCAAAAAGTTATTGATCGAAACTTTTGGACAAGTATTTCCATACGAAAAGTTATACACAGAAAAATAAATAAATAAACATAATTGTAAAAACACTAGCTTCTTCACTTCGTTCAAAATCTAAAATGTTTAAAAATGTTTACCAAATGACGCCACTGTCAGCGACTACGATTCCTACCGACTCGCAAAACGTGCCAGCGACTGGATAATAATTATTTCGTTATTTTCACTCGTAATTTTCCCTAACCCCCACCCCCCCCCACAAATTTGTCAATCCCGGTGCTCCCGTCACCCTTGACATGCGCGTATACACCGCGGTTCACAATTTGAATTGTCTCGTTAAATGGTTTGTAAAGCAAAAAATATAACCTAAACGCGACTCAAAAGCACAAAATATACATTCTATAAACGCAAGAAAAAAAAAATAAATAAAAAATATATTGTTTTAATAACTCATAAGATCAAAAATAAATTTTACTAAAATATGAATAAATAGTATATTACAATAAAATCACAAAATAATTATTTATTTAATTTTTATTCACTCGATTTTCTTGCTTTTGTGTCCCATTACTTATAGGTAATAAAAATCGCAAATAGATTTGGCACTTTTGGGCTGTTGGTAAAAAAAAAAAAAAAACCAAAAAATAACCGACTTGTAATTTTGGGTATTGCTGGTATGTTTACACATGTGAGTTTCATTTCGGAAATGTGTTTTCCTACGACCGATTCGACTGTCACAATGATTTAAAACTTGCGGTTTGAAACGAATTCGCATTATAATTTTAATTTTCGAATTCGTGGGCCCTCCTCATACGAACCAATCAATTTATTTTCGAAAAACTAATAGAAAAAATGAATATAGAAATCTGTAAAATTACCCTTTTAATATATTATTATTATTATTATTATTATTTCACAAAAACCTGTTGATGATTTGGCGAGTAAAACGTAAAACCGAGACGCCGAAACGCGAACAATAGATAAAAAAAAAAAAAAAACGACGATAATAACTACCACCGGCGCTGTAATAATAACAATAATAATAATAAAAAAAAAACGCGATTTCTGTCGATCGACTTCCTGTCCTTCCGTGACACAATAAGCGTCGATCGCGCGAAAATAACACCCCGTCCCCCTGCAGCTGAAAATATCAACGCGACGACGACGGCGCAAAAACACCGGTAGTTGCACAGGTGTTACATACAGGGTGATTTTTTAAGCGTGCTCACCCGCATTTTTGGCCGTAAAAATGCAAAATTTGGGATTTTTTTCCCCGGAATGTTCAAGTTACTATAAAACCAATATTTTCCATAACACATTTTCTTCATGTCACCTCAAGGGTGTCCTGTGGAGATACAAACTTTCTTTTTTCAAACGGCTATCCCCTATTTTAATTTAGGAACTATATTCGGGTTATTTTTCTGTGAATTTTGATGTGTTGAAATTAAAATTTCAACGAGTAGTTTTTGAATTATTCAATATTAAGGAAAATTGTCACTCGGGGGCACATATTTAGTTACGTACGTAGTTCGTAATTATTATAAATCCACTCAATTAACCTTTAATCAGAAATAATTATTAGCCAAAATGTTCATATGTCGTGTGTACGAGATTAAATTTTACATTTACAAAATATTAATTAGTCAGGTCGTCTCATCTCATTTACCTATTGAGAATAAATTAAAATATGTATACAGGGCATCTTAGAACGATTCGTTGACAAATGTAATAAATTTTTTGGTCTATTAATAATTTTTAACTTTTTTTTTGAAAATTTTTACTCCGGCACTGTATATTACTACAATAATAACGTGTAAATTTTCTTTTTTTTAGAACTCAAATTTTCAAATTTGAAATTTTTATATTATAGTTTCAGGAAAAAATTCAAAATAGCGATTTTGCAAATCTGATTTTTAGAAAAAATAACGATACTAAATCTCTAATAAGGTTGTTTTATTTGATTTTGTAAGTTCACGAATAATTAAACAATTTTGTCTCGCACACGACGTAATAATGGTAATATTATGAAAATTATGTACTTAACTGTAATAACAGTAGTAGTGTTAAATTATTGGCAATCTTAAAAAAAAAAAAAATCGTAGAAATATGAACGGATTAACCTTTATTAGAGATTTAAGCGCTAATATTTTTCTAAAAATCAGATTAACATGAAATGGTTATTTCGAATTTCGTCTAAAACCATAGTGTGTGAAATTTCAAATTTGAAAATTTATGACCCCAAAAAAATTCCAAAAAAAAAAATAAATATATACGTTATTGCTGTAGTGCGATGCTGAAGTAATGATTTTCAAAAAAAATTCAAAAAATATCAATAGAACAAAAGTGATTGCATTTGTCAGATCATACTGAGGCACCCTGTATATGATATAATATGGGGTTGGGGTGTGTGTGTGTGCGTGCGCAGAATACTCGCAATTATCGGCGAACAATAGTATTGGGGGGGGGGGGAAACGAAAACGGAAATCATCACGGATCCGAAATCGAATCGACGCGATCGAGAAAGGAGTCCATCACACACAATATTATAGGTATTAAACCGTCGGGGGCCGACGTCGTCGTCGGGTTCGGCGCGCTGTTATTATTATTATTATTATTTTTTTTTTTTAAATTGATATTTTCAAAAGACACCGAAAACCTTTTTGTTCTCGTGCGACCGTCGCGGCGCGGCGACGATGACGCACGATATGTTTGTGCACAAGTTAATGACGTTTTTATTTATTTTTTTTTTTCGCTTTCGATTTTCCAATTTGAATTGCCGGCAAAAACGACGGCCTTGGCAATAATAATTATTGATCAACCGAAGTCCGCAACAATTACATACAAGATTTCACGTCAAATCCCACGCGTTCGACGTGTACATGTCAATAGCCGGATTCGTATCCGAAATTATAATATACAGTAATTTAATCGGTCATTTCACGAAACGACACGATCTGATTTCGAGGAAAACTAGAGAAAGTGGTTGAATTCCGAAAATTTGTTTTCGTTTTGAAAATTTCAAAATTTTCTGTACGCAAAAGACATGTCATTTCTAATTTATTTTACATTCTGAGCGAAGTGAAGAAGCCAGTGTTTTTACAAGGATTTGCTTCTTGATTGTACTTTAGAGAGGTCATTTTTTGAATTTCTCAATTCTTCAATTTTTTTTTTACCCAAAACTTGACAAAAACTACTCGGAAATCATCATTTTTTGATCCGAACCATATGGAAATCTAACCTAACCTAACCTAACATGGATAGAAAATCATATAAGAAAGATTTTGGCGCAAGAAAATTTTGAAAATGTAAAAAAAAAAATTTTTGGACATTTTTCTAACATTTATTTTTTATATTACTAACTTCCCTCGTTCAGACTCGTTTTATTGATGAAATGATTTATCGTTTCTTTAAAATTAAATACACCCGTCAAGCGAATCTCACCCGTCGTGCAAAGTATGTCCGTCTTTTGTTTTTGTTTAGTCCTAGATTAGTATAAATACGTTATCCCACATAGTTCGGTGTGAGTAACACGTATTTTTTTTTGATAAAACTACCCTTAACTGAGGTTTTTTGAAATTTCAGTTTTGCGCTTCGAAATATTATCGTAATTTTGTAGTTTAAAGTAAATTTCGCTTTTTTAAACGTGATAAAAAATAAAAAAAAATGTAACAATAACATTTTTAAATTTTAATTCTTCTTTTCGCTTTAGCCTTATGAATAAAAAAAAAGCCGGACATAATTCACACCATGGGTATTCTTCGCTCCTCGGATACGATAGTCTTGGTGGTTGTATTGAATTTAAAAAAAAACGATAAATCATTTTTTTCGATGAGTGAATCTGAGCTGAGCTTCAATGAGTATTATACACTTTTATTTATCCGAAATTCGCTTATGATGAGGTATTATTGTTATTTTTATGATTTAAACAATATTACTTTTGAAATGAATAACGACAGTGTCCATTTTATTAGTCGTGAAAATGATTAATTTTGTAGTGTTTTAGAGTTTAATGCTCTGATGATTAGAAATTAGCCCTGTATAGTATATACTGATTTTAAGAAAAACGTAAATAGAAGTCGTCTTATATATTATGAGTCAACTTGTATGCAATTTTCCGTCTTAATAACAATAAATTCAATATGTTACGTAATAATTAGGAAGAAAAGCCTGCCATTATTTGGATCGACTGTCATTAGTGCCGTCGTAATTGTGAAATGTAAGTACTTGTAAAAAATTATTATTTGGGCCAACAGTTATGGAAATTATGCCACGTGTAGAAAAACACTTGCGGAATCTTTTGGAAAAAGAAAATATTGAGTGTATTTTGAATATCAAAATAGCTATATCATAAGTATAACTTATTGATTGAAAAAAAAGATGATAATTTTGTATAAAAATGACCAGTTTCATACAAATTCTGACTTAAAACGGTTATAAAAAATCAAAAGTTGACACGAGATTTTTTTCGGGTAATTTACACGTGTAATATGCGAGTGTGTGTTCATGTTAAATTTTCAGCTAATACTATCAAGAATTAAAAATTGAATTACATGAAATCTAATAAAAGTACAAAAATACAAGGTAATTTCAAAACGCTATACTTACCCCAAAAGTGAACAGAGATTTTTTTTGATTAAATTTTTCCGTTTGTATTACACTATTTTTGAAATAACTGGGGAAAATTTTAAGTTTCTAATTTCATTGTAAAACAACTTTCTAATTTCTAATTTAGTTTTAATTAACACTTTTCAATTTCATTCGAAGCTAGTGGCTTCGAATTTCGCCACTGAACTCAGAAATAAAGACGCCCATACGTACTTAGAATCGTTCTGTGGCTCGAACGTTTGAACAATAATATATTCGACTCGGATAACAGACGATTAATGAATAGTGTTCATTAAAACCGTTAATAATTTATACATTTAAAACGCGGACATTTAAACGAGGCAATTACGAGAGACGCGATTATAAATACTATTAAGCGAATATATAGTGGTAGAGGTGGTGGGGGGGGGAGGAGAGAGACGCGAGTAAATAAAATGAAACGTCAGTCAATTAATGCAGTGGCAAATTAAATTATGCACGGCCAACGAATTAATTAAAAGCAAAAAAAGAAAAAAGAAATACCTTTAAGTATTGTAATGCGAATACAATATTAATGTAATTAATATTGTTATCTCGCAACGGACGCGCGACTTCATTAATCCGTCACAAAACAATAATAATTATTATTGATGTCCGCGCCGCGGCTTCGAGGATTCGCTTTAATTGAATTGCGTTTCGTCTCCGTCGTTTACAAAACGATTCGCTTGTGTACCTGATGTATTATTGTATGCGACAGCGGCGGCGTGGGCAGAAATGACCGAGAGACAATATTAATTATTTTGTTTTCTTGACGTTTAGTTTAATGGGTTTATCGGGGTTTTTCCGTATTTGCGGCGATTGTCGAAATTCAACGGAATTTTCTTTGGAATAAAATTTTTTTAAATATGTTGGTTGCAGTCGCGTATTTAGAACACATTTACGGGGGTGGCTAATCTTGTTTAAAAAGTGCTATCATATTATTTCGTTAAACGTACTGAATATAATACTAGCAACTATTAATATATGTATATATTTACTGAAACCCTGAACAGAATCGAATCGATGTATTGAAGAAATTATTTATCGTTTATTTAAAATTCAACACATCCACCGGAGGTATGAAAAATACCCATCGTGCGAAATATGTCGGTTTTTCCAAAATTTTTTGAAAACATCTTAGTTCATTCATCTGAGTCTACGGAGGGGGTGATCGCCCATTGGCCCACCTCCTTGGATCCGCGCCTGGTTGGTTGGAATGTAAAAAATCGTGGGATGATTTTGTTTTTATGATAATACATTTTTAATCTACAAACATAAATATTGAAAACAATCATTTAGTTATGAATAGGGCGGCCCGGAAGTTCATGCATTTGTATGTTTTTACTAAGTGCGTTAAAAAGTTGCTGGATGAGCTGCAAATTTGAATCACAATCTAACGAGTTCAATAATGAATTTTTTTATTTTGAATGTTTTCATTGTATTTTGATGTTTTTTACATGCATATTTTGAAATAAAATTACATTTTACTGCATTTTATTGGATTTTACTTGTGATTTTTTTTTATTAATACTACATGAAAATGGCGGACTTAGAGAGTGTATTTCAAAGTACAATTGTTCAAAATTTCTGTCTTTATGAAAACGTCGCCAGTATAAAATCAAAACCCGTACAAAATTGTATTAACTGTTTTAATAATTTAATATATACCTATATCCTTATGGGCGATAAGCTGGTTATACTTCTAGCCTTAGACCATATTTATAAACTAAGTTAGTTTAAACCATACAAACTAACTTAGGATAATAGATCTGAAGATAATATATTATTTGTGGAAGGATTCAGCAGGTAATTTCAAGTATTCATAATATGAGTTGATGATTGTCGCGGCGACTCGTTTTTTACCAAAAATGAAAACACTTAATGATTTTTTTAGAAAAAAATAAAATAAATGCATATTTTAGTGATTTTAAGCGCATATTTGCATATGAATATTTTGATAGTTTTTAGTGCATGAACACTACCGGGCCCTACTTATGAAATTTTAAACCCTCCCCCCCAGAAAAAAATCGTATATACGTTACCGGCACCAATGAATTCATCGCGGTCTCGTCGAAATCTCCGCTACCAGTGGCGTAATTGGGGTGTTGCAAAAGTATCATTTGGCAACACCAAAATTACCTCCTCCCCGTATTAATCTTGTTTAATACTTAATCCCTTTATGCGGGCGCAGGGTGGCGGCATATGAACGGTTGTACCACTGAATTAAAATATTTGTTATTATATCAAGAAATCGTGGTTGCAGTGTTATTTTCTTATAGTGTTTTTCGTTTCATGTGGATAACGCACGGTTTAAGATAGTATAGTGATGGTACTGTTTTAAATATCGTCGGATATTTAAATATCCACGGTGTCACATAAAGCAAATTGCAACACCAAAGAGCCGGACATACTTCGCGCGACGGGTGGGATTCTCTTGACGGGTGAATTGAATTTTAATGAAACGATAAATCATTTCTTCAATAAAACGATTCTGAACAAGGGAAGTTAATAATATAAAAAGAAATGTTAGAAAAAGGTCCAAAATTTTTTTTCACATTTTCAAAATTTTCTTGCGCCAAAATCTTTCTTATATGATTTTCTATCTATGTTTAAATTTTCATATAGTTCCGATCAAAAAACGATGATTTCAGAGTCATTTTTGTCAAATTTTAGGTGGTTTTTTCCAAAAAAAAAAAAAAAAAATTGAAGAATTGAGAAATTCAAAAAATGACATCTTTAAATGTACAATCTAGAGGCAAATCCGATTTCAAAAACAGTTACTGATCGGAACTTTTGGACAAGTATTTCCATACGAAAAGTTATACACAGAAAAATAAACAAATAAACATCATTGTGAAAACACTAGCTTCTTCGCTTCGTTCAAAATGTAAAATGTTTAAAAAATGTTTACCAAATGACGCCACTGTCAGCGACTACGATTCCTAACGACTCGCAAAACGTGCCAGCGACTGGATAATAATTATTTCGCTATTTTCACTCGTAATTTTCCCTAACCCCCACCCCCCCCCCACACACACAAATTTGTCAATCCCGGTGCTCCCGTCACCCTTGACATGCGCGTATACACCGCTGTTCACAATATACGCGTGCGGAATTCGCACGACTATCGGGTTTCAAACGGCCCGGACGGTGGTGATCTACTTGTTTGTTACACGCGACATTTGTTGTCGCGGCCGGCCGTCGTTGCACCGGGTGTGGGTTCGCATTGTTTACGAAGGGGCGAGTGAGAGTATATAATATAAATATTATGCGTCCACGCGTACGCTGCTACAGAAAGACGCGCGCTCACTGAATATACCTTTTTTTTTTTGGCGCGCGTTAATATTTATGGTCCAGGGATTTTGTGGCTCGCGAGTTGCATGCGACTCTCATTCCATTTTCGAAAACAATAATAATCCTATTTAATAGGATATAATATTTCGTGTTTATTCATCACAGTTTTAAATTTTGAGTTATCGCTTTAATGGTGTAAAAAGTTCGAGTTTTAATTTATATTGACACTGTACAAATGACTGTTTTAGCATAATGTTAGATGTGAATTATCGATCAGATGATAATATTATACATTTTTTCAAATTTTTTATTTCCATGAGTTTTTGATCTGGTTACATTGGAGTATGATCGACTCGGAGTTATTCCCTAATAATATGACGTTTAGTTAAATAGGAAAAAAAAAATTTGGATTTGCTTATTTTCATCGTCGATTAAAAATGATATTCACAAGTAAGTGTCGTTTTAAAGATTAATTTTAAATTACGTACAAATACGTGCACAGTTATTGATGTTTTGATTCTTCAAAATAAAGATATTTTCACAAAATCCCATTACAGAGTGACGATTGTTTTTAAACTTTTTACACACTAAAATTCTAAAAGTTCTATTCCGTGATTTTCCTTAACAACTATTGCATATCGATACTGGACATCTGTTTTCAATAACATACACTAAAAATGAATTTAAAAGACTTTTTTGGCTCTTGGTATAGTTTTTATTTATCGAAAAAGGGATCGAAAAAATCCTACGGGATTTAGAACTAGAGTGTGGTGGCCACGTATATACGTATTTATAATATTATTGTTTGCATACGAAAAAGTATATTGAGGAAATCACTCTTTTTTTTACGTCGTTCTATAGATTTTAGTCTCTGATCGAATTGGTGAAGAAACTAATGTTTTACAATGATTTTTTATTTTTATTTTCCTGTAAACACTTTTTCCTATAGAAATACTCGTCCAAAAGTCTCGTACAGCAACTTTTTTGAATCTGGATTCGCCCCTAGTGTCAATTTTTTGATTTCTCAATCCTTCATTTTTTTTTTTTTTTTTTTTGGTTAGAACTACCCAAAATTTTATAAAAAAAAAACTCGGAAACTATCATTTTTTGCTCCAAACTTTTGGATTAAAAATTCTATTATAAATATACGGATGTTCACAAAAGAATTGAATTTGAAGTTGACAAAATCGAGAGAACTATTAAAGCGCAATGATATGCAACAAAAAACTATTTCGAGTGGGGCTACTTGTATTGTACGATGATAATATACAACGTCCATGGTGTCCTTTTTTAAATTAAATCGTTTGTTTTTTTTTCATTTTTTTCTTTTTCAAATCAACAAGTGCAGTGGGAAAAATCTTTTTTTTTTTTTACCGGTACGATGGGAGACTTTGTCGGCCCTCCGAAGTTTTCGAACTGAGAAAATTCGTTTAAAATGAAAATTGTAACTGTAATATTATTACGGATTCTGCAGAATTATATTGTTATAAAACAAATTTGTGGCTTGGTACAAATTATTGTGCGGGAAAACGCAAAGTGCAAAAGTCACGAAAATCCTATAATTCCAAAAAAAAAAAAAAAATGTAAAACAATGAGTACAATTATTTGTATTTTATGCCGTACAGGTTGCACTGTAATACATGGCCGTATTTAGAATGAATTTTCGGGGAGGGTTTTATTATTATTTTTTAAATGAGAAATTTAACCATAAATTAAGTATTGACAATATTTAATGTAAAATAAAAATAAAGAATTATTTTAGGAAGTTTTGGAATGGTGAGGGGGGTAATACCAAGACTTCCCCTTCCTGAAAACAGTCACGAGTCCATTTTTTAAGATAATTAAAAAACGAAAGGCTAGAATCATTAACGGAAAATTGTCAACAAAACAAAAAAATCTATAGGCATGGCCGTATCAAGAAAATAAAATTCAGAGGGGGGGGGTCGAATCTATAACAAAAATTATATATGAAAACTCGTGTGTTATGGTCGATGGTAATAAGTAAAAATTTAAAGCAATTTTAAACATAACATAATATACATTTTGGAGGGGGTTTGAACCCGGAAAACCACTCCCCTGGATACGGCCTTGCTGTAATAAATTCAAAAACGCTTCGTACGCTCTCGATACAATATGACATTTACACGGTGTGTGGGTAAACACCATACGCGCTGTATTATATAATACGTAATATATTTCGGTAGCCGTATTCAGAGGGGATGATATAGCCTCGAGTCCCTCCGCGTAAACTCGATTATTATTATTGCAGTGTTCGGTCGGTTAGCTGCTACGTCGTCTGGGCCTCTGCCGGAGTCACAGTGTTTGGTACGAACAAACGACACCATACCCTCAACCTCCCCCTTATATTCGAAAGCGCACGTTTGAATACGTTTCAAAAAACGTCAAGTTTAATTATTTGTTTTCACGCCGTACATAATACACACGTGTACACATGTGCACTGGGGTGACCGTATTTATGCGCAGAAAAAAAGAAATGGCAAAAACAAATTCGGCGTGACTCTTAGAAATTTTATTTCGAAAACATTTTGAAAAATTTGTTAATTTTTATATTTTAACGTGTCTTTGCACTAACAATAAGGTACCACCATTGATTTCTAACTTTACTCGAAACGCATTTTTTTTTTTTTAAAAAACGTTCGTATCATTATCCAAATAATACTGTTTTTAGCTTTATACTTCGCTTTTTGGGTGGGATATTCTTGGTGGGCGCAGTAAATTTTAAAGAAACGATAAATCATTTCTTCAACAAAACGATACTGAGCAGAGGTTCAGTGATTACCTATATATAATAATCGAGTAACAATAATTACTACGTTATCGTTGTTGCCATGGTTACCATGGTTACCCCATTAATATGGTTATAATGTTACCATAGTTTCCATAGTTATAGAGTAGGATAGTGATGACAGGGATAGACTTGGTAAATTTTTACTTAATTTCAATGTACATATTATAATTGGCATTAAGAAAAAGGTTAATAAAATAGGTGTTTTGAAATTTTTAAAAAAATTATTATTGTTGAAAGAAAATAATTTAAATTACTCAGACTGGTCGAATTTTCATTAAATTTCGGTAATTTTAAATTTATGTTAATAAAATTTTAATCAAGCGACCATTTTGAAATTATCAAAAAAAAAAAAATCTAAGAAAATTTTTTTTTAAAATTAATGTCAATAAGAGATAATGATATTAAGGGCACGAGACGTATCGCTGCAACAGAGTTCTTTCACAAGATAAATCGTCGAATTCATCAGTGGAATCGGCGGCGGTCGTAATAATAACGACGAGTCATATAAACTTTATTATTATAAGTAAAAGAACAAATTGAAAACCGTCAATAATAATAATTCGTTGAGCTCGTGAAATCAGACGAGTCGATTCGATTACAATATACGAGAACAATTATATATTTCTAATGCTTCGCTAATTGCAGTGTTCTTATAAATATACACGAAAACGTATAAAACCGATAAACCGTTGCGAAAAACGTGAACTTCGTGAAACAAACCAATTGTTATTATTTTTGACGCCGCAGAAAATTAAACTGCGCGACTGAGAATCATGACACGAATCGCTCCCTCCCCGTCTTTTCAAACTGGCAGACGACGATTAATTCGTATTGCTTAAATTTCCATCAATTGACACCAGTTATACAATAAACTAGCAATTATTGAAGTACATAAAAATAATTAGAATTTTGATTTGATTATCATAAAAATGAACCAAAAAAAAAGCCGGACATACTTCGCACGATTGGGTGTTCTTCGTACGACAGGTGAGATTCTTTTGACGGGCGTATTGAATTTCAAAGAAACGATAAATCATTTCTTCAATAAAACGATTCTGAACGAAGGAAGTGAATAATTTAAAAAATAAATGAGAAAAAAAAATGTTAGAAAAATGTCCAAAATTTTTTTTTCATGTTTTCAAAATTTTCTTGCGCGAAAATCTTTCTTATATGATTTTCTATCTATATTTAAATTTTCATAAAATTCGTATCAAAAAATGATGGTTTCCGAGTCGTTTTTGTCAAATTTTGGGTAGTTTTTTCCAAAAATAAAAAAAATTGAAGAATTGAGAAATTCAAAAAATGACCTCTTTAAAGTACAATCTAGAGGCAAATCCAGTTTCAAATAGTTATTGATCGAAACTTTTGGACAAGTATTTCTATACAAAAAGTTGTACACAGAAAAAAAAAATAAACATCATTGTAAAAACATGAAATACCTCAAATAAATATTTAATAATTAACAAATCTAATAGTATATAAATGAAAAATTGCATACGAGTAAAGGTATACAATCATTCAACACATTGACTTACATATATTAAAATTGTAAAAAGAAAAGTAAAGTAAAATAAAACAAATGTAAGCAAAATAAAGTGTATAGATAAGAAAACCTGATATACTTCGCACGATGGGTGTTCTTCACTCTTGGGGTTATATATTCTTGGTGGGTGGGTTGAATTTAAAAAAAAAAAAACGATAAATCATTTGTTCAATACTACCATTCTGAGCGAAGTATTTGAACAGTATAAAGAGCAATGATATCATGTCATTTTCTACAATGCCACCGCAAGAGTGTGTAACGCGCTAATACCCATGGTACAAAATATGTCTGTTTTTTTTTTGTCTATACTTTTATTTATCTTTACTTTACTTTTTTATCCAATAAATAATGATAAAACATGATCCGGACTGGATATTTTATTAAAACAGACAGTAAGTGGGCTTATGTTTACTATTATAATTTTGTTAGGGCTTGGGTTTCATAGATTTTAGAATACCGATGGGCTCCAACGGGTAAGGAGGTTTTTCATATCGGTCCCGGGTAAGCAGTGCCTATTTTTTGTCACTTTTCGTATTACACACTTTTTTGTGTATGATGGGTAGAAAACTTTGTTGAGGGGAGTGTGAAATTATTATTATTATTTTATTATTATTTTTTTTTAACCATTTATCA
>JAIPRM010004249.1:0-23493 GCA_025469315.1 Stegophylla sp. TES_Ste_2020 | reverse complement strand
AATCCGGTTTCAAAAAGTTATTGATCGAAACTTTTGGACAAGTATTTCCATACGAAAAGTTGTACATAGAAAAAATAAATAACAAAAATAAAAAATAAACATCATTGTAAAAACACTAGCTTCTTCACTTCGTTTAGAATCTAAAATGACAGACATCCAAAATACATCGAAAAAGAGACGTATCTATGTGACTCTTTTTGCGGAAGGCCGTAGGTGCGGATTCAGAGGGGGGCTATGGGTGCTCGGGCACCCCCTGTCAAATTAATCACACTACACAAAATTATATAAAATTATTAATTGACTAAAAAATATGATATTTTTTAAAGCAATCGCTTACCACACTTGGGTGAAATTAAAATGCAATAAAATGTAGGTAGATAAATTTACTATAAAAAAGCTGTATATTTTTCTCACCATGGGTTTTGTTCGATCATTAAATGGGATTTGTAGGTGTATTACATTTTAAAGAAACGATAAATCATTTAAAACTTTAAAGGCGTTTTTGTTAAAAAATTTTAGTAGTTTTTCCAAAATTTTGAACAAACTATTGAGAATTTGAAAAAATTCTGATTCATAAAGTTGCTGGTCGAAACTTATGGACAAGAATTTCTATATGAAAAAATAAAATAAAAATAATTTGAAAAACACTAGCTTCTTCACCTCACTCGGAATGTAAAACATAAAATAAAGTGAGTAGATCATTATAGTAAATTAAACAAATGAAGTGGATAATTTATTAAATGTTTTTTTTTTCTAACAGAGATATAAATATGTATATAATTTATTTTACATAGAGATTTATATTAAGGTGTAATTAGTAGTTAGCTGCTATTAGTATTCAGTTCTATTGATTGAGCACCCCCTATTAATAATTTCTGGATCTGCACCTGAAGGCCGTATAATCCCGGAAATTATTATTACCGATCGTATAATTCCAGAATTAAAATGTAATTGTGTAGACCGTAAAATTCGGGAAAAAAATTAGTAGCCGATCGTAATGTCACCGACCGTAGGTATATTTCCGGAAAATAAAATACGTAAACCTTATTTTCATCGACCGTAAAGGTTCTGAATACATATAGGTACACAGACCGTAAAAATCTGGAAACTTTCAAACCGTTAAAATCTGGCAATCGCAAACCGTATAGTTCCAGACCGTAAAATTCCGGAATGTCCTTAGGTCGCACAGCAAGTCGATTATCAAGCCTAAATGTCCCCTCGTTACACAGCAACAAGCCGAGCGAATAAATATGAAGATTTTAAAAATTTATTCCCACTACTCTGTAAACAAATTAAAAAAATAATAAATAGGTACCAAGCGAATTTTGTCTTCACATTGTATCCAGGCTTAGGACCTGCAGCAATGCTAGCGCATGTTTACAAACGACAGATGATAGACAGACAGAGGGCAAACGACAGATGATAGGCTATAAAAGACAGACAAGGCGACAGGTACCTAACCAAACGGCGGGGCAGGGACCGACCAGGTGCCGTCGACACGTACCGCACCCCACCCTCCATAGAATTGGCACCAGGGAGGGAGGTTGGCAACTCGGGGTCTTGAGCACCAAGCACAAGACCACGAGCGGCATACACGGTACGAGCTTCAAGGCTGGCAGGTGCCGGGACACCGGGCCGGGAATAGGAGATCCAGTACGAGACTCCAGGCTGGCGGGTGCCGAGTCACCGGGCCGACAAACATAGGACCAAGTTTAAGATATTCTTATGTTTTGTATTAGTTGTATTTAAATATTGTGATAACTATTGTATTGTATAAATTCGTTGTATATTTGTGTTTTGTCAAATAAACGATGGGACCAGGGCGGCAGTAATACGAAAAGTAGCACCCGCCCTGGTTTCGGTTCAAAGAAAAAAAAAAAAAAAAAGGTACCAAACCAATCTAACCTAATCTAAGTACTTAACATACTTAACCAATCTAACAGAAGAGAAGAAGAGAGATATGATGAAAGAAAGCTGTGATAATGGATCCCCTGAGTCCGTGGGGCCCTGGGGTAGGGGTGAAATGTTCAAAGACTTTTTAACTAACGTTTTTTGGTGAGCCCGTTAGCATGCCCCTAAAGGTATGAGCCCCTCCACCACGACAAGGTGGGCTCATGGAGGGGACCTACCTACCACCTACCTACCTAACCTACCTAACCTTACATAACGCGCACACGAATTCTGTTTTAAATACTACGAGTACTTATAAATTTAAGTTGAAACACTCATGTATCCTCACATTATTAAGATTACGTCCAGTACACGGTATCAGGCGACTTAAGCAACCATACAAGTTGTTAACTGCGAATTACCGATGCCCTCTCCACCATCACACACGTACATCTTCAGCGAACCAAATAACGCAAGGAAACAAGGAGTCAAAAAAAAAAAAAAAAAAATGAACTCATAATAGATAAAACAGATTTAGTAAGAAGAAAGAGAGAGAGAGAGAGAGAGAAGAGACAGAGAGATAGAGAGAGAGAGAGAGAAAGAGAGAGTGAGTGAAACCGATCAGCCAGACAACTTCTCCATTGCCGCATCGGTTTGAACACTGACGGCGACTGATGGACGGTCTAACGGCTGCTATGAATTATTATTTATTATTGAAAGCAAAACGATTGTCATTGGTCGAAACTATGTTCATACCTGATTAGCTATTAGGATATTCAATCAAAAAAGATTTACAAACTATTAAAATATTATATTATACATACCACCTGTCAATTAACATTAATATTACGATAATTATAATAACAACAATAATTAAAAAGATGCAATAAAACATAACCGATCAACCTCTCAACCTTTTGTGTGTTAATAACAAATATATAATAAAATAGGTAATTTACCCGTACTTTCTTCGATTTTTTTTCAATCAAACCCTTGTAAAATGTTTAATTCTTTGTCCGTAAGAAATTTTATTGCACCAATATATTCGCAATGAAATTCTCTATCTAGGCACACATTCAAAACAATCGGTCGAACCAATTTTCTTATATGTACGTTAAAGTGCGTAATTGTAGGAATAACTAACGAATTACGTCGAAATCCTAACTTCAAACGGGTATAAAGAAAAAAGTTGACTAACGATTTTTGAGATTTTTTCAGATCAATTAGACATATATGTCAGTGAGATCATATTAAATTTTCAAATCTTAATATCAAAAATCAAAAATTTTATTGCATAAAAACTAACAAATAATGAGAAATTTTCAAAATATCGTACTTAACTCAAAATTGATCAAATCTTATTGAAATTTTTATGAAATGTTCTCGTAGCTATTTTTAATGGTTGGTGAAAATTTCAAGTCTCTAGCTGCATTATTTTAGAAGTTATGTTAAAAAGTAATTTTCAGTTTTACGAAAATTTTGGTAATTGCGTATTTTGCCGTTTTTCGTCAGTTATTCGACAGTTTTTTCCCGTTTTTGAAAAAAGTATTGAGAAATTGGAAAAATGACCTCTTTAAAGTACCATCTAGGTGTGATTCCGGTTCTATAGAGATACTGATCGTAACTTTTGGACAAGTATTTCTATACGAAAAAGTGTTCACAGAAAGAGAAAAAAAAAATAAACATCATTGTGAAATCATAAGCTTCTTCACTTCGTTCAGAATCTAAAAAAAGATTTATAAACAATTTTTGAGATTTTTTCAAGGCTATTTAACTTATTATTTAATAAACTTGTATTAAATTTTTAGTTTATGTTATCAAGAATGCAAAATTGTATAAGGAAACAACTTGAGAAATATGAGTCATTTTCAAAGTTCAATATTAATCCTAAGAGGGTCATATTATTTTCAGTATGTATTACATTGTTATTATTGGTAATATTAGGAGAAAATTTCATATTTCTGGTACTATTAGTTTTGGAGTTGTAACTAAATTACAAAAATCGATATCGTGAAAATTTAATTTATGGAAAATTTTACCTCTTTTACTTAAATTTGAAAAAAAATTTTGGGAACGTGTGTTCAAATATTGTACTTGCACCTCCTGCCAAAAATATCTGGCTACGCCTATGCTGATAAGCCCAGGTGAAATTAACTCTAGGCTATTTTTACTTCCTTACAGTTATATTAAATCGGGAGTAAAAATCCCCGGCTAGCCCATGAAAATTTTACTCCTGATGATTTTTACTCCCATAGTAAAATTCTTCAGGAGTAAACTTCGCTCACCACATCGGCCGTTAAGAGTGAGATGGAAATATGGATTAATGAAATAATGAGCGCGCGGGTGACACAGGTGGCGGTTTCGGAAGGGAAGGAAAAGTGTGAGAGAGAGTGAGGAAAATGTGGCCAGCTTGAAAGATGCGAGAGGAAAATAAACGATACGTCGGCGAGTTCAAGTTCGGTAACAATGTATGCGACAATTTTTTTCTTTGGTGCGGACGGGGCTTAAAGATGAAAGGATTTGGTATATTATTAAATTGAATGATTTAATTTTTTAAATTTATTTTTATATTATTTATACATACATTTTACAGGCACAATAATAATTATGGTCGAGAAATGAGAAAATTTATAACCCTTTTTTAGATTCTGAGCGAAGCGAAGAGTGTATTGGTTTTATAAATCTGTGTATATATTTTTTTTTGTATGTATGGATGAAGCACGATTTCAGATTGAGAGACTCGTCCAAAATTTTGATCAATAACTCTATAGATCGGAAATGTTGTCTAGATGGTGTTTTTAGGAGGTCATTTTTCAAAATTCTCAATAATTTTTCTAGGCATGCTAGACTACCCAAAAATCAACAAAAAACGTCATATCCAGAATTTTCATAAATTCCGAGAAAATTCGATTTTATGTTGTTAACTTCAAAAATAATGGGGGTAGAAAGTTGAAACTTTAATTAACTACTAAAAATAGGCACGCGCATAACTCATAAAGTTTTCAGAATCAATTAACCAATTTTATTTTAACTTAAGTAGGTATCTATCTAATTATTAAACAGCGAAGCAACCCCTAGAATGAACCGATTTACACGAGCTGTCTAGCCTGTCTCATTAACCTACAGTTTATAGTCGGGTAGAGATTCAGACAATTTTAGTTTAACTGCGTTTCACAAGAAAATTAGTTCTGATTTAGTAAAATTAGCAAAGCCTTAATAAAATATTTCATAATTTCACTATTTCGTATAATCGAATGGTGAACGTATTGTTCAGAATAAGTATCGGGGTCAGGATGACAGATAGATTTAAACAATATTTAGGTGGATTGTACAATAGCCTAATGATTGTATTATAAACTGATGTTTTATTCGGGAGGTATTATTTTGTAGTTTACATGGTGGTCGTGAGAGTTAGTTTGTAATTCATAAAAAGTACATGTGTGGTATATTTTCATTAAATATTTAAATATCTTATTTAATTAGTTTATAACTATATAACAAACAAATATGTATTTAGTTGTGCATAAGTGCCAAGTTAATATTAAAATAAGTACCTACATATATTTATGTATCATATATCTAGCAATTATAGGAGAGGTTGATGTTTTTGTGTATACGTTACGTTAATGCGATGAATCCTATGTTGTATTTAGAATTCAAACATGTTGATCGAAAATAATAGGTTTCGCCAGAATTCTTAATTTAAAATGATTCATATAGGAGGTAGTCATTCTTTATGAAACTTCGGAACACTGGTTGGTAAACATATGGGTGAATATTTCATAAAAAAAAATTTGATATATTATCCAACATTTAAAATTGTGTTAAAAAAACGATAAAAACCAAATGCAGGCATTCAAAGTTTTATATTTAACCCAAAACTGGTCACATATTGTTGAAAATGTTATAGAGTCCGTTAACTCGGCTGCGGTTGATAATCGGTGAAAGTTTCCAGCATCATTATTCTTGAACTTGAAGTTACATGTATAGATAGTAATCAGATTTTATGAAAATCTAGTTTCTTACATATTTTACAGTTTACCGTTTTTACTAAGATCTACGGTAGAATTTAAAAAAATTATTTGCTTAATTACAAAGAGTAATAGAAATGTCTGATATATAATATATTGGACGAGTTTTGTACTACTCGATCTTATACCTGCATAAATTAGAAAAAAAATCATATCACCTTGCTTTGCTCGACATTGAAAAAAGCCCTGGGATAGATTATCCCTTCATCCCTCCGTAATCATGCAGGCGGTATCTTTGAGGTGTTTAAATGTTAGTTGAAAATAAAATGTGGGTTATTATATATATATATATATATATTATATATATATATGATATAATGATTTTATTTAAATTCAAACCATCGGGTAAAAATATTCCTCGTCGACTTTCACTGATGATAATTACACATTATTATAATAGTATAATACAGTTTCGAACTGAACACGTATAAGGCGATTGTGCGCGCTTACAATTGTTATGAATTTATGAAGAAAAAAATCCGAGTCTCGCAAAACGCATTCCTGTTCGTCGTCGTCGCGCGATAGCTGTGAGTGAGTATTTTTTTTCTCGCGTTTCCGCTGGGTACTCACTTTCCTCAGTGTGATTTTTCAAAACTCTTTTTTTTTTCGTTTAATTTTTCTTCTATAACGTAACACAGCACCTGGTTACCGCTAAATCGCGGTAGCGGGGCGAGGAAATAAAAATGGAAAGCGCGGCAGAAAAACACGATTATTATCGCGCGCGCGTTTTCAAAACGCCCGAAGAGGTGGTGGAGAGTCGCGGCCGTCGTCGCGCGGGAGACCACACGACGACGACTTCGGCGGCTGCGAGGAAGAAAGCGTTTCAGTGCGCATTGTATTGCCGTCGCGGTGTGTTCACACAGTCAGGTCAGTGTAGTGGCCGGCAGGCGTGTTGTTGCGTGAAAAACGGAACGTGCCCGCGTCGGAAAATCCGAACCGGTGTTACTGATCAGAAAGAAAAAAAAAAAAAACGAAAATCGGTCCGTCAATCGAGTGAGGAGTAAAAAGTAAGTTATCGAGTTGTGTATTTTAATAGTAGAAAAAACAAAAAAAAACAAAGTAATAAAACATTTTACGATTGAGACAAATTTATAAATGACTAGTTATTATTATACGTTACACGTTCACGAGTCTAAAAACGGTTTTAGTTTTCGAATTCTAGCGAATGTCGCACTTTTTATTATTATTTCAAAAAACATTTTGCACGTGTGCATTCATTCGTGCGCGTGTGTGTGTTTTAACGTGTAGACGAGGAACCCGGCGTGACTTGGCGTTATTGTGTGGAATATCGATTTTATGCGGTATCTGTAGCGCGGCAGATACCGCGGTCACCTAACTGTTACACAGGCTTGTCGTGTTAAAATCTGTAGGACGTGTGAGCGTTAGACATCGGATGAAGTCGATAGGTTCAAAAAGCTTTTTTGGTTCTATTGTGATTTTGACAATATGCGTACCTTAAAACTGTCGATGATTAAAATGCAATATTTTTAAAATTTCATATCGGTTCCAGAGCACGGGTTTTGTACCGCAACCGCAAGCGGTTGTTAGTGGATTTTTAACGAAAAAAAAAAAATATTTTTAATTAATAAATTATAAACAAATTATAGATTTTTATTGGATCGAATTTAATCGCCAGTATTTTTAATATTTAAAGAAAACGAAAAAAAAATCTGTTAACTATTTTATGATTTTTAAGCGTATAAATGATATTTATTATTTAAAACATTCAATAAAATAACAAGTCTTATATAATACCTCCCTATAATAATACTGTCTCATTAAAATTTATCTACTTAACCATGATATTATAATATAATACGTTTTATTTTAAAATTTAAAAATAAAATTGCGAATTAAAGTTTTAAATATAGTGAACAAATTATTTAAAAATTAAAATAACGTGATTTTGAAAATCAATTAAATTTAACTGTTATTTCTAATTATTAAGTTACGAGTACCTGTTATTTTAAGGATGATTTTATATATTTTAAGCATATTTCACGCTTAATATTTTACAAGTTGTGTCATTAAGTTGGGATATAATATAACTATATAACATATTTTTAATTAAACCTTAAAAAAATCATGTAAGTGCAATATATTAAAACGAAACGATAAATGTACATATTTTGAATCTCTCAGAAAAAATTTATGAAACAGTCAGTTGTAATAAAATATATGTAATATTCTATTTTGTAGAATATCAGATACACGTTTTACTGGTTTCGGTGTTGTGAATATTGCGTGCATCGCTACAAGTCGTAAGAAGGCGTTTATTTTAAACGACCAGTTCCTACGTAAATCATAAGGAAAGTGAAAACATACAAAATATACCTATAATATTCTCACTTTCGTTTGTATAAATTCGTTGTTTTGATGTTGTTTACATCATTTATTTAGACCGTAAATAGGTTTATTCTTTCAAATATGAATATTAAAATTAATTTTACCTCCAATTTAAGTTTAAAACGCTGATAGAGTAACACCTAAATTAGTAAAGCATCTTATTTATCATAAGTTGTACACTTAAATAATAATTTTTTTACCAGTCATACTGATTGGTAAACGTTTGAAAATTTAAGCGACAATTGAAGTAAAATAATTGTTATTATGAACGCCTTCAAGAACTGTGAATTATTAAGTGTGTTTTTGTGTTGATATGTGAATTATTTCCGTGTCAAATATAAATTAAAAGAATATTCAAAATATATTTTTTAAATAAACCTATGTCGACAACAAATATGCTTAAAAACTTCAATTGAATAATTAAAAGTTATTAATATAATTTTATAATTATTATTGAAATGTGTGTAGAATAACTTATTATAATTTAACTTATTGATAGTTATTTACTACAAATTGTTAATGAATTATATTAATTTTATTTAATATTTAAAGTTTAAGTGTTTAATTTTCCAGTATATAAATAGTATAAAATAATTATTATTACTCAATTAAATATTCAATCCCTCAAATTTGTAGGCATCTAGTATCTACGAGTTCAATGGAATACAGGTTACTAATCGAGTTTTCTCCAAAAAATAATTATGATTAGAGTTAGGATTTGTATGCATTTTCATATTTGTAATGAGTGTATGGAGCTTGACGGGTGTAAGAAATGCAGATGATTCGTGGAGCAGAGAATGCGTGGAAAAAATTTATTTTGCATATAAATGTATATTTTAAGGATATTTGAAGAATTTTGCAAATATTATGATAGAAAAGTTCATTAAACCAATTATTTTATTTTTATTTTCACCGTAAATACTAAATTATGATTAATGAGTTTATGACGTTTAGTGTTGGGAAATAAATTGTACTTCTTAAATCCTATATTTTTGTACAATTTGTATTAAAATTATAATCTTCTTTAGGCTCGGTGCTCATTTGATTTATTAAAACGCTTGGCTCCGGGATAACGGCATGGTATATTCTCAAATTAATTGCGTACTCCATGCATAACATCGGAAACGCTGCAGCGAACGCGTCCATCTTGCATGCAAATTTTCATGCATGTCACTATCATGTTGCAGCGGCACCGCAGCACACGTACTTGCGTCGTCTCTCGTTAATATAACACGCGGTCATTGGCAACAACGCTGATTGATTTATCCTACATAAATGTCCTTTTCAAAATTATGGTTTTAGCCTTAAATTTTATAAACGCTTATTAATAACTACAAATTTTTTTTTATTATCTTACGTAGCAAAAGTATTTATTTTATTTTATGAACACATTTTTAAATATTTTCTGTTTTATAATTGTTGTTGTTGTTTGACGTCTGTAATCAAAATATTAAATGGACCTAATTGAGTTTTATTACAATTTATGTAAGAAATTAAAAAAATTTAGGAGTATAAATGCATATATTTTGGGTTATAGGTAGCATATTTTTGCACATTATTTGAAAAAAAAAAATAAGAACATATCAAGTGCATATGTAAAGGTTTTTTTGGTGCATAAATGCATATTTTATTAAGCTTCTTGAGTGTATACAAATCCGGACGCTAATTATATGATTAAATACATGTTGTTAAGGATGTTTTATTTTGGATATTAGTCGTGAGGATTAAATCCTCTAAGAGTTATTTTAGAACAATAATTAAGCAGTATCAAATATTTGACAAACTATGTTTAGATATACAAATATATATTAGGTATATGTATAAATATCACGGAATTATGTAATATATATAAATTAAATATAATATTGATTTTTTTTTATGTACAATTTAAAACACTAATAAATATTTTTTTTTACTTTTTTGTACCTACGTCATTTTTTAAGAATTTTAGTTTTCATAAATGCAACTTTTACTTATTAATTAATATTCTGAAAGAAAACATATATTTTTGAACATTTTGTTGTTAAATTTGTAACATTGGACTAATTTTGAAGATATATTTGCATTTAAATTTAGATTAGCGATCAGTGGAGTACCTAGTGGTAGTAATTTAGCAGTAGTTTAAGTAAGATGATTTATTATTATCTTCAAATATGATACGTGTGTATGATTTTAATAAAACAAAATTATAAAATAATAATCCTTCATTAAAAGTAATTAAGTAATTAAATGATTTTATTCCATTTAAAAAGGTATTGTACTTATTAATTTGTATTATCTTTAACCAAAACATGATATTATCTTTCAATCTATTTTCTTCACGCCTATAGAATTTAGGTAATGAAAACAACAGAAGGTTGATTATCTTATAAGATAATAACATTCATAAATAATATACACTTTTTGAGTATCTATTGATTTTATTTTATTATCGAATAAACATTATTATTTTATAAAACGTGAAAAAGGAGTTTATAAATGTGCTTAAATTTATCATGTATGCTACTATTCTAAAGTAATAAAAAGTGTACAGAATAATAATTCATAATGTAATCTCAAATCTGTTATTTACATACGTAAATCTTACCTAAAAATATACGCTACACCAATTTATAAAATAATGTTTTGCAAAATCAAGATACCCCGAACGTCAATGGAAACTATAATACCTACTTACCTTAATAAAACACATTAAACTAATAAAGTATTCAAGAAATTTTATTACATTAATACCAAAGGAATAATATAAAAATTTAAAGTACGTAACGTACGTAGGTTAGAAATACTTAGTTTATTTTATGTTCCGCTTTACTGTTCTACATATTTTTTTTTTCGATGCTCTCATTTTATCATCCAATCTATAACATATTATCAAGTTTTAACAATGATACATTGACAATCTATTAAAAATCGATAATATTATTTTAGGACAGAATAAAAAACTTAAAATGCATTATACTTTGTATTTAACAATGAGTCGTCTATAGATTTTGTGAATTCACGTACATTAATGGGTCATCTTTGATAATTTTTTGAGAAATAAACTGTAGTGTTAGTGATTGACAATCGGCTTACAAATTGAGTTGTGTGTTCAGTTCGGTTTTTTTTTTAATTGAACAATTGTTCAAAAAAATCTATTTAATTATATTTGTGTTTTAGATTCTGTGTAGAGCGAAGAGGCTAGCGTTTTTACAATAATCAAAATGATGTTTTATTATTTTTTTTTTTTAGAGAAACACTTTTCTACTTATTTGAAAAAATGGTCGGATCAATACGTGCGCCGTGCGGAATATATTTTCGATGGCAAATTTTATTCGTATGGTGTTTAAATAGGTTATTTTTTGAAATTCTCATCAATTTTGTCAAGCATGAGGATAAATTACTGAACAATTGATAAAAACGATAAAATATGCCGTAAATTAGGTTTTCATGAAATTGATTTTAGTAATTTAGTAAATTCCAAAACTAATTGTACTAGATTTTTTAAGTTATCTCCCATTATCACCAATAGTGTGATGCAGACTGAAACGAATTTGATCATTTTTATGATAAATATAGAATTTTGGAAATATCTCGTTATTTGTAGGCTTTTTCTAATAAAAATTATTAGAACATTGTCATTATCTTAATCCGATAGAAATTTTTTTTACCAGATGATTCCTCATGTGTTTTTATAATCGTGATATTGATTTCTTAAAGTTTGACTGAATGAGTACATTTTTATAAGTGTTTAAATTTAAAATAAATGATCCAAAAAAATGGCAGATTTCTTTTCGTTATTATTTCGTAACATATTTAATTTATTGTTTTTAGGGTGAAAAATGTTATACAAGTTTACCCATATATTGGTATTATTTATACATTTTTGTTAAAATTAGTTGGGTCAATTTAAATTTTATTATAAATGTTTTAAATTTCAAAACACGGAAAAATCGAATTTTGAAATGACCGTTTTAAACATATTTAATACGAAACTGACAATATTATTGTTCTCTATAGTTAACCGAGCTCCGATCAGAATCGTTTTATTGAAGAAATTATTTATCGTTTCATAAAAATTTAACAAACTCTCCAAGTGAATCCCACCTGAGAAGCGAAGATGACTTATTTCGCAAAGTATGTCTGATTTTTTAAATTATAATTTCGTAAACATAAATCATGGAAGCAATATAATTGGCTATTACCAAATTTTTCATGGTTCACGATCAATGTTTTAATTGTAAAGATACTAATGGATATGGTCATGTGTAAAACATCTCATAGGATAATGATATTATATTAGATGTTTGTCATTTATCAGTAGGTTTCTAATAAAGAGAAGTATGAAAACAGTTTTAATAGTATTTGAATTTACGTAACAGACTTTCAATGAAGAGAATGATTTTTTTCATAAGTACTAAGCGTCTTTGTAAATTATTTTACAAAGTGTACATTGATTTCTCACTGATTATCACATTAAAAAAATTACATGTGTTTATTATATTATATAAAAATGTATCGATATACTTCAATAAGGCTAGTCCAATAGTTAATTTAGAAGTGTATTCGTGTGTACCGATGTTTATAAGATAAATATTAAATTATTAAAATTATTTTTAAATTTTTTATATTTTGTAAATGCAGTTTAAATTGTGATTAAACGAGTGAAAAGACGTGTTAATTAGGATTTTTTTTATATTGATCTCAAACCTTAAAAATATCCACAAATTTGTTAGAATGGTAAAAACCTTCAAATTTAATTAATATACTGATTAAAAAAGTAATTATTTATTAATAAGCATTTAAAATATGTATTCATTTTTTTATAAATATAAAATAATTGTTAAATTGACTCTCATAGAAAGTAATAATAAAGTTAATATTACGTTGAGTTAATTTTAGCAAAACATTACTAGATGTACATCTTGATAAAACAAGAAAGTACTAAATAGTGATTATAGGAAATAAAAGTCCACTTTCATTTTTTTTTTTTTTGCTTAAAATCAAACGTGATGTATACGTGATGTAATAACTACAATATTATTACTTCATTATATTGTATTATAATCGTTTTTCGTTGTCGTCTCTGTTAGCAATAAAGTAATGACTTAGTATGAATAATTAAAAAAGATACATACGAATTATTGGTGTATAAAGATATAATTAAAAATGATTATTACACTGTATGGAAAATGTTTTCTTGTAATTATATAATTTTTTATCTAGATAAATGTATTATTTCAGGTGATCAAAATTATTTCGGATAAAGCAGAAATAGATTCATTCAAAAGCCTAATTAAATAAGTAGGTGTAAGATATATATATATATATATATGTATATATAATGGAAATTAATGTAAATGTTATGACTTCCCCGCCTCTTAAGAGATATAGGTAAGATGACATTATTATACTATGCATATATTTTGTAAAGTATTCAAAATTATTGTTACTTGCATGCTTTTATTTATTTACAGATCTAGTTCTATGAGCAACTCTATTGCTTATTTTGGTTTATTACTAGTTGAATTAATTCTATTAGTTATCAAATTCATTTACACTACAATCGAATCCATTGTACGTTTATTTGTACCCCCGTTGGAAAAATCACTTGTTGACGAAATCGTATTAGTAAGTTTACATTTATACATCGACACCATTAATTTTGTATTCAGTTTTATAACTTTATATTTAAAATAAAAGTTATCAAGTGTAAAAGCATAAAATTTAAATAATTGTGTAAGTTAATTCATCTGTATATCGTATTCGTCGTGTTATGTTGTGTAATTTCACGTTTCACTGCAAGGGTTACATTTGTCGAATACGACTTGCTATTTGACAAACATTATGTAGATAGTAGTAGTACAGACCTTTCTACTGAACCGGATTCAACGACCTTGGGAAATTACTGTTAAAGTCAGTTTATTGATTTTTTTTTATTATTTAAGTATTTAGGATAATACTTCTTTCAATTATTCAATACCCTTATTACATTATACTCTCATTAACCATTCTTTTGATATATACACATTTTTCTTTGTTAAAAAAAAAAATAATTTTTTACAATATAATATAATATTTTTTATAAGATTTATCTATCTCTTTAAGCAATTGTTTGAGTTGAGATAGTGAGTGAAAGAAAGAGATATGTGAGTATAATTGCATAAATATCAATTTCAAACTGTTCAATTTTCGATGTCTTTTTAAATGAATTAATTTACCAATATTATTATTATTATCTATTTTTTTTTATACATTATATAACTCATTTTTAAATGTGTTTTACTTTTAATTAATGAAACGTGATTTTGTTAATATTAACTACTTAATATGATTTTCCCTAGATAACAGGCGCAGGTCATGGTATTGGTCGAGAATTAGCATTATTGATTGCCAATCATAATGCGATAATTGTGTGTTGGGATTTAGATGAAAAAGGAAATGAGGAAACTAAACAAATGCTCAAACTCAGAGGACATAAACGTGTTTATACATTTAAGTAAGTTTCATTTTACATTAATTTCATCCACAATATCTGTCTACCGGTGTATATAAAGCCAAAAATGGTTGTAATTTTATTTTGATGATCGAATAATGAATGACGAGATTTAGTGTTATAAATATTGTGATAATATGTGGAAATGAGATTGTAACAATTAATTTTTTTTTTTCAAAAATCTGCTCAAGGGCATAAGAGTACGATAAAACATAGTTAAATTAGTAAACTTGATGTTTATGAATAGTGTTAACATAAAATTATACTTATAATTACTTAGTGAATAAAACTACATAAATTATTAAATTTCATCATAAATTAAACAGTAGGTATTTAAATAATTTTTATCATTCAGTTGATCGTAGCATAGTAACTTAAGTTCTGGTAACAAAGAGGGATGTGAAAAGATGGGAAAGATAGTAATAAACCAATTGTAACTTTAATTTTAAGAGAGGATAATACTTGAGCTCAATAAAATTAGTACATCCAACATATTATATCAACATTTCTTTTGCGATCCACTAGCTTTTTTTACATAAGTTTCCCTTAGCAACATATTTAAGTCAACGTGAACTTTGTTCAGTTTAAATACCATCATATGTAAAAACTGAGTTTGTGGCTTGTAATAATCTCACTTGGACGTTGTTCTGTACGAATTCGTTGTTCTGTACGAATTCGATTAATTGCTATAATGAATTACAGTCATTATATAGTATTAAAATAATTAAATGAAATACACAACGTAAATTTTGGAATTTAAGAGATAAAAAAAGTGAATAATTTAAAAACTACAAAAGTAGTACTTTTAATTCAACATATTTTTTATAGGGTGAAAATGTTCACACTTTTATTTTGTAACTAAATAGATAATATTGGTGACATTATAAAATGTCTAGGTTTTTGTTGTATGGAGTTGTTTAGTGAATTTTGTAAAATTTGACAAGATCTTTACATTTTGATGCCTATTTAAAATCGTTAACAGTTAACAGTGTTATTACTTATTATTACGTATGTATACCGTTAAACGTCATTTTGAATAACGTAAAGATTATTATAACATTTATTAATGCTTACGTATTTTCTTGCCTTTCCTTAAACTCAAATACACAATTATCATTAATTTTTAATGATTTTATTTATTATTACAACAAGGTACCGCATACTGCTCATACTATCTCCCAAAAAAATCAAGTTTCAAGATATCCATAGTAATTAGATTCTGAGTAGAGCGAAAAAGCTAGTGTTTTTATAAGGATATTTATTACTGTTTTTTAAATTTTATTTCTGTGTACACATTTTTGTATAGAAATACTTGAACAAAAGTTTCAACAAGCAAATTAACCACAATTCGCCTTTAGATGGTACTTTTAGAGATTATTTTTCAAAATTCTCAACAGTTTTCTCAAAATTTGGAAAAAACACCTTACATTTGACATTATAGACTCGGAAACTATCCTTTTTCAATTCAAACTTTATGAAAATTTAAATATAGATAGACAATAAAATAAGTAATATTTTGGCATGAGAAAATTTTGAAAATGTAAAAAATTATATTGGGATATTTTTTTCCAACACCTTTCTCATCAAAATAAAAATATTTTTTTTTTAACTTATCTCAGTTAATAGTGAAATATAAAGCTCGTCGAGCGAAAAATAATTTTTTTTTTTGTAATATTAATGAACTTTATAATTTTTAAGTAAAATTACCTTGTATGAAGTGAAGATCCACTCAAAATCATTTTATAGAAGAAATGGTTTATTTAGTTTTTGATACTTTTTTAATATTAAATGTACTAAAAGAGTTAATGTCAAACGTCTTGGTATGTATAAGAAGATATAAGTAAATCAATCAAAATAGTGGCATAACTTAAAGAAACAAAAATCATAATGATGAAAAATTTTAAAATAAGTTTAAACACATTTTTTTTTAGTTTTTTAATTATTTGTTAAATTTGATAAAATCGTAGGTTTGTACGTTATAATATATAATACATTGTATAATTGTATTTATTTACTGCATAGTTATGTTTAATTTTGTAATACCTACAGGGTTTTTCAATGATGAGTTGTATAATTATATCACGGACGAATAACTCAATGTTTAAAGTTCATATCATTTTAATTTAATACATTTTTTTTTACATTTAGCAATTTCTGACGTTTTAATACATTTTAATAATGTTATTTTTTTGGTAGTTAAATCAAGGTAGTATAATATACATTATACAACTACATTAGATATAATCATAAGTCATAACTATTGCTAATTTTTTAGTATTAGGAAATGTTAAGTGCAATGTCAGCTGGTAGAATTACATTTGCTTTCTGAAAACCCCTAATTGCACCATATTATTTTTATATATTAAATTACATCGCATGATTTTGTATCATAAGCCAAGGTCTAGGGCCCTATAAATTACAAAAATAGAGGTCCAATGTTTATGCTTGGGATCTTCTATTAGTATTGGCGTTGACTAGTACAACAAGCATTAAGTACTATAATCAACAAAACAAATATTATTGATACGGATATAATGAAATTCTTTAACGTTTAGATTGCTCTAAGATGAAATTTGACTGAATTATTGTCAATGAAAAAAAAAATAAAATAATAATCAAAAAAACTTATTCATTTATTATATCCAGACTGTTTTATATTGTTTAAACTGTTAACAATATACATATACAGTGGAAACTCGAATCAGTTGGGGACAAAAAAAAAAAAAAATTGACTTATCAAAAATTCAAGTTATAGAAAATATTTTATTGGTATAATATTGAAATGCAGAGGCCAAAGCGTTCCTTTGAGTTTCCGAAATCTCGACTTATAGACGTATGAGTTATCGAGTTTCCACTGTATATTTTTTTACAATAAATATAGATTTTTAAATCTTAATTATTTCATAAATGACATATTTTCAGTTAATTACTTGATACAAATGGTGTGTTGTAAGCTGTTGTTTATTGTTTCAATTTTAGTTGTTAACCATTCTTTTACAATATGTTTGATTGAAACTTGTGTTACATACGTCATGTACCTACTGTATTGTACAGCGCAGATTCTTTTCATTGCATTAAGTAATCAAGTGAAATTTGTGTGGCCAATTCTGAAGCAGTTTATTGTGCTTCTCCGATTTATGCAATGATGTTTAGTGCCATCACTTTGTGTTTTTCATGATTTCATCAAATTCAATTTTCCTTGTCTGAAGCCATTCTTACTGTCACACGTCTTACACTTTGTTATTTGATCCTATTCGTATCATTATCTTAGGTGTGTAAGATCGTTTATTATATGAGTCCTGAATCTTAATCTGCTTATAAGTTTTCTTCTGTAATATCACCAAGCCCTCGTGATTTATAATCCCACAATATTATCAATGTATTTTCAAATATTTTATTTAGATTCGTTATAAAACAAATTTGTCCAAAATAAATATCGTTCAAATTACACGTAGTTTATTTTTTGTACTTAACTTTTAACAACTAACTAAAGAAACTTGTTAAAGTGGTACTGATTTAATAACGTAATAATCTTATATCCCATACATCTGCAAATATTTCCGTATTCGTTTATATATTTTTTGTATGACCACATCAACAGTGCTTCCGGTGAACATCCAATACACCAAAAAACTGTACAGTGAAAGTAAAAGTAATATCAATTTTCTAACTGGTTCTTTACAATATAACGCATGAATCTTGTACATTCCATTTATGATTCAAGATAGTCAATTACTGCAAAAGGAAATTTAATTATTATTATATTATTATTGTTATTATCTGTTTCATAAGAACTGTGTACAGTGTACGTACACTGTTCACCAATTATTTATAACATAGACAATTAATAACGATTTTATAACATGCACGTAAAAAAATTTAATATTTTAATATAAACATAATACCGTTTGAGATCTTATGAAATACATCAATTTTATAAAATATTTATACGTAATGTAACACATATACTTTCTTATAAGTTAAAACTATGTAGACAAATGTATTGAAGAATTAAAATAATTATAATTTAAGTATAGTATTGGTGTGTTTTAAAAATAACTGTAGTAATAAACAAGGTTTTGTAATTCATAAAATGACTTATTTTGTGAAAAATAATTAATTCAGAATATTAATAAAAATAAGCATTATCACAAATCATTATTTACCAATTAAGTGCCGCATAGGTTAGGTATCTTATAATTAAATCGCAACCATTACTTTTTATTTGAAAGTTCGGAGTTTCTGTTGTAATAAGAATACCTTGTATTTATTTTTAAAAGTTTTGCTTATTTTTGTATATTACTGTATTAGCTATGTTATAAAAAAAACTTGTCGAAAATTTAGAACAAGTATTTCTCTATGAAAAAGTAATTACAGAAAAAATAAATAATATCATTGTAAAAATGGAAAACATGATAATTTATTCAACAATAAAACAGGTTTAAAATTGTTTTCATAGCTTTTGAAGCTAAAAATGAATTAATACATTATCATTTTATTATAAGTGGGAAAAATACTAATCAAATTTCTGTTTCTTTGATTGAACTCGCATTGATTTTAATATTTTAGTTCACTATTGTTTATTTTTTTTACAGAGTAGATGTATCCAACAGACAAGAGGTCTTGGATGCTGCAGTCTTAGTTAGACAGCAAGTTGGTAACGTCACAGTATTGATTAACAATGCGGGTATCATGCCATGTAGGCCGCTGTTTTTGCAAAGCAACGAGATAATTGAAAAAATATTCAACGTCAACGTCTTGGCTCATTTTTGGGTAAAGACAATGCTTAAATCATACACGTAAATAATGTGCATATTTTAAGTGGAACACATTTTTAATAGGCTTTGGAAGCTTTCTTACCAAACATGATTGAAAATAATCACGGTCACATAGTTGCTTTATCTTCTATGTGTGGTGTCATCGGGCTTCCGAACGTTGTTCCGTATTGTGCATCAAAATTCGCTGTAAGAGGTAAGAATTTTTAAATCACGTATTAATTGCGCCATTGCAGTAAATATTATAGTGATAGAAACATAATATTATGACCAAATTTTGGACAAAATCTTTTCATATTTATTAAAAAGTAGAGTACAGTATATATCCTGTATATCCCAAGAGGAATATACATCAGTCTTTTGTTACTCACTTGAAAAGTGTAAATAACTAGTGAATAATGTACAGATTATAGTACAGTTATTAATGTATGAATGAAAAAAAATAATTAAGTAATGCATCTAATAATTTAAAATATTACCTTAGTTTATATGGCAATAACGGTATTTTACTGAATTTTCTGACATTTTCTAGTGATACTAGCCGTACGTGGCACGTATTTGTGTCCATAAGGCATAGACGACCATTTTTTTAGAATTTACTAATGTCAATTTATACTTATTGACATATTTATTGGAAGGTACTTCAATAAAAAGAAGTAATAATAATTGTATGTGTTTTAATGTGTTCAGATTATTACCGTCTTTGTGTGTGGCACTTATAAAGTACTCTCTCTCACTTTTTACCTCGACTTAAAACTGAATATTATTTGAGATAATATTCTTTTTGTGCTATTCAAGGTCGACAAAGACCGAGGTCATACAAAATGAGCATAATTCACTTGTATATTTTTATTTTGTGGTGAAATTATATGCTTATATAATATTATATATTATTACATTTTTATTATGTTTGTATATTTCTGTAAATTCAAGGAACCATAAAATGTACTTATTAAGTTGTTTCCCACGATTTCCATTTGCATGAAGTATGAGTTATTTTTGTCAAGTATTGCTGTTATTGTTATAATTATTTATTTATTTTTGGCGTATCACAATTTTATTGTATTCAGCTATGATTAGTTTTTGTTATATTAATTATTTCTAATGAAAAGTTTTGATGGTTAGGCATTTAAGTAGGTATTGCGTGTTGTTGGTTATTGGAAGTACGATGATATTGAATTAGTTATTATTTTTAAATCATTAATTTAACTTTTATTACAACGTAAATAACCTAAGTCAATACTCTTTTTAGAACTATATAGATACTTACATAAAAATGTTTATAATAATTTATTATTTAATTTTTATGTGCAAAAACGTAGTGTAAAAAATATGTGTTTTTAAAAAGAATTATTAATGTTTAATAAACAAAACATAAAATACCCTCTCCACTCCCTCAGACTTTTCGACACAACAGCTGAATAATTTTTTAAATAAAGAACGCTTCATAATCCTACAAATGTATACATTTCGTATATGACTAATTAGTTGCACATAATATTAGTATGAATAAATAGCTTAGTGAACGATAAGTTCTTGGCATAACAGTAATAAAAAACTATAGATTTTCTCTAAATTGTATTTTCAAACGGTTTCCTTTAACTATTTAACACTATGTAATAAAACAATACGTTGTTCTAAGAAAAATATTGACGTTGACTAGGCATTTTATTTTATTATGCTCCATAAAAAGATAGGTCCGTGTATCTGACAAATACTACGTTGTTAATAATTTACCAAGTAGTTTTATAATAATATTCAAACAATTAAATATTTAAATAATAATGCGCGAAAATATATTCTATTACTAATACCTAACAGTTATAATTAAATAAATACAAAGTAGTTGTCAATGTTTATTAACCGTAATAATGTTTCTGTTTTCGTAGGACTTATGGAGGCTTTATGTGAAGAATTGAGAGCCGGAGATTTAAAAAATAAAAAATCTGAAATTAAATTCACCACAGTGTACCCGATTATGGTAAACACGGGACTCGTTAAGAAACCAAGAAATCGATTCCCGTTCTTATTGGATATGCAGGCGCCTGAAAAAGTAGCTAAAATCATTGTAAAATCGATGAGGCGCAATTACAGAGAAGTCAGTATACCGTGGATGCTGTTGCCTCTTGACAGGATATCCAGGTACGTTTTTCTTTTTGTATTATATTTTAGTTTTCGACTATAATTACACGACAATTATTATAATCGATACGAAGAATGATACATAGGAATATATTTTTAATTAGAGAGAGAGAGAGAGAAAAAAATACTGAATAAAATAAAATATTTAGTGTTAAAGTCTTTTAGACATAAAGAATTAAGGGGTCTAGGTACTAATTACTTAGAATATGTGTTAGAATTTTCGAAAATAAAATAATGTCATTAACCTCACTACACGGGAAACAGATATTATTATTTTGTAAAAAAAAGTGAACGGAGAGTTTAGCCTTAAAGTGTAGATGGTAGAAGTATGAAAAGAGACAATAAGAGGAAAATCAGAGCTTTGAATTAATTGAGAAATTGAGAAACAGAAAGAGTTGAATCTAAAGGCATATTGGAATATTATCGAAATGGTTACTATAATGTTGGCTTTGGAAATATTTCAAATTTAAAAAGTTTTTATTATTATTACATTTTAACGAATTTCTCTCAGAGTGGTTGTCCAAATGTAATATTATACCATTTTCACCTAGTCATAATTCATAATATAACTGCACATTCTTCCAGCAAGATTTTCAAGAGTGACTTGTTTATCACCGTTTATTTTGTCCTGTGTTTTATTAAAGAAACAGACAAGCTTCTGTTTATTACTTATTGGCCCCTATGAATCTTTTTTTGTGTACCATTATAATTTTATGGTTATTTAGATTGTTGCCCGGGAAATTCATTCAGAACGTTAAAGATTTCATCGACACTGGCTTGGATCCACACACAGATGATTGATTTCTTCGAAAACTCCTATATTAACGTATAAAAATACTACGCATTCACGTGTAATTTCAGTATTATTATGTGTTAAGAAGACTTGACTTGTTTTATTTTTATGACATAAAAGTTTAATATATATTTTCTTGGTATCTACGATAGTACCAACTATATTTATGTTTTAAGGTATTTATGGTTTTGTATATTTATACGTTATAATACTTAGGTAAGTTATCATTCTTGTTGAAATCATATAATTTTGTAAATAATCTTTTTGTACAATAAAAAAAAAAATGTTGCGTTTGAAAACAGTTTATCTTCTCTTAAGCAAATGTCAACCGAGATGACAATGAAAAATATCATTGAACAGTATACATCGAGTCGATTGATTTTGGAGGTTTTCTAAACGTCAGAACGTTTGAATCTAGGTGTGTCTAGAGACACTGTCAAACTGTATACGATTTTATACAATACTTAAATGAACAGTGTTTAAATAATTGAAATCGTATGTAATATTTATTTTGCTTGTTCTATTCGACAATGCACAATCGGGATTTAAGGAATGCAACTCCCGTCAGAATATAACAAAGTACGCCCATTTTCGGTGCCATGATATATGAACTAAAGCGGATCGCTTCGTTCACGACTGTACTTCCTACTCGGAGCACATTTCATATCAAAAATAATCATAGTTATAAAACTGTTTTCGACTTTAATTAAATGGAATTTATACAAATTTAAACTGTTGGCAGTACGGTATAAAGGTTATAAAATAACGTGTATAATATATAATATTATATTCAAATTTAAATGGTCTCAAAATGACACTTTAACTAAAATGTATTTTAGATTCTGAGGGGAGCGAAGAAGCTAGTGTTTTTACAATGATGTTTATTTTAGATTCTGAACAAAGTGAAGAAGCTAGTGTTTTTACAATGATGTTTATTTTTTTTTATTTTTTTTTTTTTATTTTTCTTTTTTTTTTTTCTGTTAACACTTTTTCGTATAGAAATACTTGTCCAAAAGTTTCGATCAACAACTTTTTGAAACC